>JAVYIG010003155.1:0-208623 GCA_035222895.1 Strongylocentrotus droebachiensis | reverse complement strand
TATATAGAGAGAGAGAGAGAGAAAGAGAGAGATAGAAAAGAGAGAGAGAGAGAGAGAGAGAGAAGGGGGAGGGGGAGGGGGTGTCACGTTCCTGAATATGAACATTTACAGTTTCGGAATACTGCGAACGAACGAGGCGAGCGGGGAAATTTTGTGCTGAATTCATGGAAAATGCTTTCTCATTATAGCTCTTCCAAAAAATAATGAGATCTTGAAAACTAGTGGCGAGGCGAAATATGCCATCAATTTATTATAACTGTCCAAACTGAGTTTAATTTGGTGGAAATTGTTTAGGAACTTGTCCTCGTAAAGGCCACTTGTGTGACATGGCCCTGTCTTCAAACGAGGGGTCATTGAACGAGAGGGAAAGGAAGGAGGGTATATAGGTGTGGATGCGTAGTCCCGTGCCGGAGCATCGGGGAGGGGGGGGGGGGGGGGGGTACACCCATAAGCCCCGCCCCATCTTTTCTTTTGATTCATGTCGACAGAATTTTACTGTCCTGCTTCGTTCAACAATGTTAAATCTGAGATGCATGGCTCTACGTGTTGATTTGATTTGATTTATTGTCCCCATATATATATTTTCTTCTTCACATGGTGTAATATTGAAGCCCTAAAAAAAAAAAGCGCTTCAAAATGATCATGAAGTGCCTCAAAAAAGTAAAAATATTGAGTGACCGGTTTTACCATACTCATTTTCACCAATAGACTGTAGTGTGATTTAAAAAAATCATTAGGAAAACGGTTTTAGTTCGATTTCCAATCACAAATATCTAGATTTTTAATTTTTTTATTTCCTCTTCATTCGGTTATAAAATACATTTAACAACAAAATAATTGAAACAGAAATATACATTCACTTTACACCTCATCTCTTGATATTTTTTAAATCAGATAAAATCAAGGGCTATAATGTTGAAGGGCATTTGATATAACATCTGAAATGTTATCCAAACACAGTTCATTTTTAAAAACTTGCCATATTGCAAGACTGTTAAATATTTTCTCTGTCTAGATAATCAGACGGGCGATCGGCTTGTAAAAGTCATGGGGTTCCTGTCTGACCTAAAGCAAAGGTTTATAATTATGATTGCAGCATGAGCTAAATCCAGGATTTTGTTTAAAATCTGGGGCAAGTATACCTTATCCCTTTAATTTTTTACAGTTTTTCTGACACCCAATCTAAAATGCCCGGGTAACGCCCTCCGTTCTCAAAGTTCAATAGTACATGCTTATTGACAGAGACCGACCATTTCAGTCTCGTTGGCAACGAAGCGACTCTTCAACGTTTCACAAGAGCGACGACCTTGAGGCCGACAGTTTACGAGACCGACATGTTACTTATGTATTGTGTGTCTCATGAATTTGTATTCGAAAGGGGAATTAAAAGGGAGAGAGAATGTTCAAAATCCTAAATGTAAACCCGTTAAAACCGGCTTTTACAGTTCAATGTCGGTCAGACATTCCTAAGAGAGTGCTAAAAAACGTCGTAATTCTTAGTTTCTTTG
Source organism: Strongylocentrotus droebachiensis (assembly GCA_035222895.1). Classification (NCBI taxonomy): domain Eukaryota; kingdom Metazoa; phylum Echinodermata; class Echinoidea; order Camarodonta; family Strongylocentrotidae; genus Strongylocentrotus; species Strongylocentrotus droebachiensis. The sequence continues at coordinate 207,115 of JAVYIG010003155.1, read as the reverse complement.
ATATTCCTTCTCCACTCTTTTATATTAAGGTCAAGGAGCTGTAAAAATAACATTTGTGGATATCATGATCATGTTCTTATTGTTGACACATTGACTGGTATTATCAGTATATCACCAACACGTCTGTGAGTAAAATTCAATTTTGTTTTGTTTCAAGATGGGCAGGTGTTTTTAAGTTCTAACTCACTTCACAAACGATGACGACCATCAATAAAAGGCCAAAACATAATGGACTTTTCAATAAAAATGTATTTATTTTTAACTAGCTATCTCCACCCCCTCTTCCTTTCTTCCTCTATCTCTCTCGCTGTCTATCTCTCTCCCCTCTCTCTTTATTCCTTTATCATTTTCTGCTCTCCCTCTATCTTTCTTTCATTGTCTTTCCCATATTTTCTCATATGTCTTTCTTTCTCCTTCACTCCTCTCCTCCTCTCCTTCCTTTCCCCTTCTCCCCCCCCCTTTGTTCTCCTTCGTCTCTATACTGTCGAGATAATATTGAAATTTGAAATTTGAAATTGAAATTAAAATTGAAATTGAAATTTTCCTAGCAATGAGGATGGATAACACCCATGCGATAACAAGTATTTTTGGCTCCTTAAAAAGGCCATGAAAAAGTGAGTGGCAGACCGAGTGACCCTGTCTAAATATCAGAAATAAATAAATAACTAAATAAAATAAATACAGTAGTGGAATTTCGATGATGAATCTTCTCTGAAATTGAAAAGAATCATGATACCCACACGCTTTAGAGTAGATTCCAGTAAAAGTTGGAGTGACCCAACTCCAAAACGAAACTATCCCTATTCTATAGTGGATTTCGACTATCCTTTTCTACAAAGAAAACATCACAATTATATCAACGCAATATTATTGCAAACCAACTCCTTCCTTGGACTTAACTATAATTAAGCAAGGTATGTGATTTCATCCATGAGATGGTTATAAAGATTATCAGCTCATCGCATGACAACTGGATTCGATGGGCTATTCACGTATACAAGGAAAGGCATGGACTTTAGGTATACGAATTCAATATTTTCATCATGTTTTCCCGACTCGGTCTGTCTATCAAAATGCTGCCGTGCATATTGTTTACCCCCATACAACATGTGTGTTTATCGTTTCTTTCAGCACATCCAAGGTTAAAACACGGTGTTTATTCCCTCCCCCGTGAAAAAAATGTCCTTAAAATCATAATTCCCTTGACATGGTTGTGAACATCGTTAGCAAAAAGCTCCAAAATGTACGCAGCAAAGTTCAAAATTTGGGCAGATTCGATAACCCGTTTCAGCAAGCCAAGGACAAGGACGGTTCATTTTTCCATTTTGGTTGGTTATATATGGTTATACCAGGGAGGTATCCCTGGTTATACAACTCCAATAGTGTTCCACCTAAACACCTATAAACATTATATTTCGTTTCCTTTCTTTGTCGTTCGCGGAAATTTCGTTTCAATCACATCTATAATCTGTTTCATCTTTTTGTCTTTGTGTATAGACATGAACATAATTTGAAGCACTATGATACTCAGAGAACAAATTTATGTTAGGTTCCAAGAAAGCTTTACCGTATATCAAATCAACGTGCGGACTGTTTAAAGTAAGAACTGAACTCAAATTTCTCCTGCCTGCTACGAATTATTACGGAAGCTCAATTTCATCTTATTCCATTTTCTGTCAGGTAAATCAACTTTCTTAAAATACCGGCTTTAAGCATGTTGAATCAAACAACATATTTCTTTTTCCCCGCCCCAAAAATGAAAATGGGAAAAATTTGATGCAAAAATTCGACTTTGAGGGCGAGGGGGGCGGGTGGGGGGGGGGGGGCGATTACAGAGAATATTCGGCAAACCACCAACCTGATAATTATTATGTGGGCAAACGCCATTTCATAATCGGGCAGGAAGTTCTTCTTCGTGTAGTTTGTAGTGTTATGTTGTTATTTTGAAGACAAAGTTATTATATACACAATCGCATAGACTTTCAAGAAATCAACCATTTTAATATTCTATTGCATTGCCTTTATCATGTATAAAGAAATCATTCTTCGGATAACGTACCATAATTATGAATGTCGTGTTCGGAAATTACAATAGGTGACTCCAAAAGTTAATGAAATTGCATGGGGTTGATTTTTTTGGAAAGTAAAATGCGATTATGCTTTTAGAAGATGTCACATTTTTGGCTCGCTCGCAAAAACTGAAAATTCGGGAGCCCCCTGCCCTCCCTTCTCCTATCGCCAGTGCATTGTTCCAATACGCCTATACGAGCATGACGAGAAGAGTTTGTTTTAGTAAGAATTTCATGTATCAAACCTCACTCCTTATTGCTCCTTTCTCCTTCAGAATGCGAGTACGAAACCATGCGTTACCACGGTAACCAAAGTAAGGATCGTTGACGATTTGAAAGATTTGAAAAGATGATGGATTTCAATCATCACGATTCAAGGATGGACTTTAAAATCCAACCTTGAAGGAGGTATTCTACCGCCTTGATGATAGACAGAGGTGCATGGAGGGCACCCCTAAAATGATTTTCGAAGCAAGAATACCTCGAGAAAAGGGCCCGACTGCGAATGGTATTTTGATAATTGAGAGTATTTCAAGATTCAACAGTAGAGCATCCATGGCAATGGTGCAGTGTGGGTTTTGTCAGTGAGGGGCGGAGGCTCAGGTTTCAGAGGAATCCCTCGCTCTCTGAATGAAATGGAAATTACAGGGGAAGTCCACCCTGATATTAAGTTGGTTTTAATAGAAGCAGAATTGAGAGAAACATGTCAGTGATGGTTTGTGGGCAAAAACCGATTAAAATAAGAGATGATCAATCAAACACAAAAACGTAATTATGTGACGTATCTTGCGAGCTCCCCCCCCCCCCCCCATTTGCCATGTACTAAAATAGTTTCCCGTAAGAAAATGTTCAATGATACATTCAGCCTAAATATAATTGTTGAATATCTTACATGGCATGCACACAAGCATCATTATCATAGACCATTGTATCGCGATTATTTCCTCATCCATCTCTCACTTGCCTTTCCTCTTCCTATCCCTCTTTCAGTTTCATAGAAGTTCTTCTCTCTCTAACGTCCACTTTCTCTCTCTCTCTCTCTCTCTCTCTCTCTCTCTCTCTCTCTCTCTCGCTCTCTCTCTCTCTCTCTTTCTCCCCTCTCTCTCAGCTTTAAAACGATCGAACGACTCTTTCCATTAAATTCCATTTTGGTCTTTACAACAAAAACCGTGTCATTTGCTGAAAGGTGTGTAATTTGTTTTTTTTTCCGATATGACGAACAGACCTGTCGCGATCATGGGGTTATCGACAATCAATAATGTGAATTTTGTGACACAACTTATTAGAAGTCCTTTTTGTCACATCAACGAGATATTTCCTTGGTCATTATCACTCTGTATGCTCCATAAAGCATTGGAGCCATCAAAACTTGAACATCGACTCTAACTCACATTATAGGCAAAGAAGATGGATCGTGTAAATTTATTTCTTGACTCTGCATCCTCTTCCTACGAAGTTCACTGGCGTATTGGGAAGTGACTTTTGATGAGCTTCGAGCTTAAAATAAACAGAAATGTAACATTATTTTGAACACATGAAACTATTAAGAAAAGTATGAACAAAATGTAATCGCCATTATAACCGCAACATGGATGGCGTCCCGAGACAGGGGTTGATCCCCCATGAATTGCTTGACAACGTTTTAGGCGCGAAGGCATAAAGTACTTCAGAAGAACATGAGGATGTTGTTTTCCTTGTGTGTTTTTTCTTTTTTGTTTCCATCGTTTGGGTTTCTTTTGTTTGTTTGTTTGTTCGTAGTTCATGGAGTTACTAAAGCTTTAGTAACTCCATGGAATTTTTTTTTCTCCTTGTGAGAAGATGTTAAAGGCACACTGTCCTACTTGTAGCTACTTGCTCCCTCTATATAGAAACTTCCCAAATCGGAAAAAAAATGTCAGGTAAAAAATGTCAGAGACAAAAATATCAGAGGTAAAAGTGTCAGAGGTAAAAGTGTCAGAGGTACAACTTGGACTCACAATGAAGCATTTATTTTATAAAAAGAACATACAGTATTACTTAAAGAATTCATTGGAATCCCGTATTGATATAGTATCAAAGAAATGTTTATTCTTAGTGCAATTTTTTTTTAATGGTTATAAATCTTTTATTTTTCATGTATGAAGCAGGCTTGCTCCCAAGGAGAAAGCTTATAGGGGCTAACATCTCCCAAAGATTCGTTTTTTTTTAATTTATAATAAAATATAAGCCTACACATGTTTTGTTTCTATCGCAAATTTTGTTTCTTACGGCTAACCTTTTTTTTTAAACCTCGGACATTATACCTGTTACATTTTTACTTCTGAAATGTTTGCACCGAACGTTTCAAGACCCCCCCCCCCCCCTCAGACAGAATTAATTGTGTAGTAATCTACCCGACAGCCCTGCAAGTATGCGGAGGGGCAGGGGAGTTCCGTCCCTTTGTGATTAAATGTCTGGATACGCCATTACATTTCGTTTGAAAGTTACTCTTTGATTTGCGGTAGTACGACTTTCACTCTTTCATGTTTTTAATAATAATATTCATCAATACCTATGACAATAAAGAATGCAAACTGCATCTGTTACAAAATAGATAAGAGAGAAAAAAATGTTGATTTCACCGAACCGAGCCCCATATAGCTTTCCTCTAGAACCGCTACCGGGGATCCACCCATGGACCTTTCTATAACTTGATTAGACTTTTTCCCAATCGCCGACTGACTTTTCGCAGAAAGAGGAGAAAAAAAGCACCGTATACGTCAGGCCCATCAGCGACGTCCCCTATTCACAATAAAAACTAATCTCCTTTACATCTGGGTAATGAACTTCACATGATGATAGGGGAGTTGACCACCGCTAGACGCAAGCTATAACGTCATCCGATTATTATTGGTAGGCTCTCGGGACCACAGCAGCTTATGAAACAGAGTTATGGGAAATGGGTTACTATGGTGATTTAAATTGATATTATCATTTATACCCATGTCTGGTGGCTTTCCAAGACCAAAACCTATAGCTCGATACAATAAATTAAAACATGAATGAATATCACAATCTCTAATAAAAATAAGATATACACTGTTGATAGTACTGTTACAAGGTTCAATGTGACTAGATTTAATTTGCTTTGATTTGATTAAAGATTTTAATTATGCGTCGAGCATGATACATTTTAAATAAACCAAATTAGGTGTTAAATAAACAATGAAGCCTAAATAAGGCTTATCCAAATTAGGCTGAATTTTTCGTTCATATAAAGGCTTTGAAAAAATAAATTCATCAATAATAAAACGTGAAATAAATTCATACTGACCTGGTAAGAAATGATGCTGTAAATGCAGAAACGGCCTTAAACTAAGAATTGATACGTCCCCAACCAATGAAATAAACAAACAAAATAGGCTGAATTTACTATATCATTTAAAAAGGAGTAAACTGAAATAACAGAAATGGGAACAGTACGGAACAGAAAACCGAGATCTATATTTTCAAATTTATGTTTTATGTTTATAAAATGCACCTGTTCTGTTGGTTGACAAAGTGGTCAGAAACACAAATCTGAAAGATCTATCAAGTAATCTAGATTTAAAATGCTTTTGTCCCAAATAGTCATAATTATTCTTGTTTAGTTTTATTTAGTTTGCTCTTACCTTATTCCTATACCGGTTTGTGTCAGGCATTATGCTCTACTTTCGAGCAGTGGATTCAAATAAAATAAAATTGTATCACATTTTTATGTCCGCCCCAGTTATGGTATACAAAAAGTTATATTTCGTTTCCTATACCGCTATAGTGTCAGGCATAATGCTCTACTTTCGAGCAGTGGATTAAAAAAAAAATTGTATCACATTTTATGTCCGCCCCAGTTATACGGTATACAAAAAGTTGTATTTCATTTCCGAGTCGCCTGACCAGAAAGTCTGACCCGCTTCCCTCACAAGCGGTCAAGAATATAAATTGTCCGAAGCCAAGACAGGGGCGTCGCTCCAAGGGGGATAGGGATAACGCTCCCTAAAATATTGGAAACTAAGTTTGGATATCTAAATGTTTGTTTTTATAAACAAATATATATTTTACAACCCCTTCCTTTTGCTTTTGTTTGTTGCCACAATTTGTTTTGAAACTTACGCCAAGGCTTGTTGGGAAAGGCCTGTGGACTGAGAGCGCGTTCCCCCTTTTCAAAATGCCCTTGCGATGCCCCCGCCCTATATACGAACAAGTACATTGACATCGGATGCAATATTATTAATCGAAATATATAAGGGTCAATTCAGAATTCGGAACGGATTATTTTAACAAATCAAACCTAGCCATATAAATCATAAAAGTGTGCGATATATAGTTTCATTGAGTTATTACTTATAATGTACTTGGACGAGTGAATATAGGGCACATAAGAAGAAGGAATATACGTTTGAGTAAAATAATTATTACTCTTGAATGAGGTATTATATCAAAGGGGAGTGTGGGGTGGGGTGGTAGAGAGTATAAGGGAGAAGGAAACAAAGGGGCCGATACAAGATGTGGAAAGTTAGAAGGAAAGGAACAAGCGGAAAAGGAAGAGGGTGGGGGAGGAGAGAAGTTATAAAGATGGAGGGAGAAGGATGAATAAAATAAAGGAAAGAGGAACATGAAAAAACAGAGATATGAGATTGATGTTGCAGTAGGTATACAGTGCGTCCCAGAAAAAACGAAACCGAGAAGTATCGATGTTTTATCATAACTTAATCACAACCATAGTTAATGAATGATACATATTTGGAAAGCTTAGAGACTCCTCTTTCAGTTGATGCTTCTCAGATGATGCATATTTCACGCATGAGTGATTAAAAGCAATTTGAAGGAAGGAAACCAAAAAGACATTTGGCGGGCGGTATCTGAATTTCGAAGAAAAATTCACATTTCTAGAAAGTTGAGTTTCTGCTCTTTCATTATGACACCTCAATCAGGAAAAATGAGCGAGGAATAACAAAGTTCTGTTTGCTTAAAGTAGCCCTTACATTTTCATAATTTTAACAAACGAATTCGTTTTCACTGGGTGCCTGCCGTAGCAAAAAGCAGATTTGACAAAAGACTTAACTCCGTTTCGTTGACAATCAGCCATGCATGAAGACTCTCGTCTACGGCTGATTGTCAACGAAACGGAGTTAAGTCTTTTGTTAATTTCGTTTATTGATACGGCAGGCAGCTAGTGAAAACGAATTCGTTTAAAGGCACACTGTCCTACTTGTAGCTACTTGCTCCCTCTATATAGAAAACTTCCCAAATCGGTGCCTGTTGGTCCCCCATGATCCTCTTTTTCTTATGTTAAATGAGAGCTGAGTTAATGAGATAGCCACCTGTCACAATGACCTCGATGGCTCTCTGGGTGGTCTAATCCCTTCTAGCTGCAGTAGTAAAGCCTCCCTTTAATAAAATTATGAAAATGTAAGGGCTACTTTAAACAAACAGAACTTTGTCATTCCTTGCTCATTTTTCCTGATTGAGGTGTCATATGAAAGGGCAGAAACTCAACTTTCTAGAAATGTTAATTTTTCTTCGAAATTCAGATACCGCCCGCCAAATGTCTTTTTGGTTTCCTTCCTTCAAATTGCTTTTAATCACTCGTGCGTGAAATATGCATCATCTGAGTAGCATCACATGAAAGAGGAAACTCTAAGCTTTCTAAATATGTATCATTCATTAATTATAGTTGTGATTAAGTTATGATAGAACATCGATACTTCTCGGTTTCGTTTTTTTCTGGGACGCACTGTATAGGGACACCAATTATTGTATGCGTAGGGGGAGATTTAAGTCATCAAAATGAATAACAGTATTCGAAATACAATGAAATTATTTCCTTAAAGGTGATATCAATTTTACTCTCAGAGGGGCTCAAAATATTGTTCGGCATTAATAAGATTCATAAAGAAAGATCAATAAACTAGAAATGAAAAATCTAGATAGAACAAAAATGATCAAAATCACAGTGAGCATCATAATACTAATAAACTATTCATCAACTAACTTAAATACAAATTGACTAAGCAATAACTGACATCAACAATATGGAATAACATTGACTGAAACACATTAAATAAAACTATGCACAGTGTTTACTGGATTCATTAAATATTATTCAAGAGGACAAGGATGGTTTTTATAAGAAACGCGGGAACAGAGCTGGGTATGGCATAGTTATAGGTTACACAAGTTCATTTTGGGCCAAGTACGCACGGCCTCACAAGCCCAGACATCCATTCACAATTTCTGAAATTTGTGCATGCAATTAGAGCGTGACTTATGATTATTGCCCAATCCCCAGATAGTTCGATTTAATGCATCCACCCTTTCTCTGACCGGCGTTTGAACTCGACCAGAGAACAACCATGAGGGATGAATTAAGAGGAAGAGAAATGGATTGATGATTAGTAGTGTGCGGGTCGAGAAAGCTAACGTCTAAAATGATTAGATTGGCAAGGTATATTTTATCCTTTCTGTCTGGCAGACTTGTTCAGAACCTTCTCTCATATTTCTGCCCCGATTTCTGCTCAATGCTGTCGACATTAAGAATTTCTACATATGTTAACATTCCATTAAGACGAGCATCTGCCCCCTCCCTTTTTCAAATTATGCACCACGATTCGGATTTTACTTAGCATGCTTGTAGGTTTATATTTCATTTCACTGTCTTTATTTTATGAAAGGATTGGGGGGGGGGGTGTTCAAGAAATGCACATGAAGCTGTTCACTTTTCCAAGCTATTATAGAGAGGGGCCCATAGGTTTTATTTTGCGTTGAAAAACACGGAGAGGAAACATCATTGATCATTGATGGCATTTCCATTTCTCCCTGAATGACGATTTTCCAAAAGCCCTACACCCCTGCCCAGCCCCCTACTCCGGTCGTGATGATATTTTTTTTTCTCAAAGAGGGGGTCGTACTAGCTTACAAGCCTATTTTGGAATATGCACAGGAATCTATTACTTCATTTTCTGACCCTCTCAAGTACTAAAAACATGCTCTCTTCTCACTGTTTGCCCCTTTCTCTCCCTCCTACCTATTTCATGTTCAATTTGGTCCTTTTTTCAATTTGTGTGCAAATGGTGATTTTGCCTTAGTACGTCGTGTCATGCTACTCCTCCCTTACTTCTAGTAAATACAATTATACCAAAGCTATTTAACAGGGTAAGTTCTATTCTATTAAAGAAATTTAGAGTGGGGATATCGTCGTGACGGGCTCATTGTAATATAAGGAGGATGGGTGGGGCCGGGGGTGGGGAACATATTGCTTAAAAAAAATTAAGATCAGAAGAAATTCAAAAATGTGTAGCGCCATCACACGATCATTTACGGCAGCATATATATGCAACAGCAAATATACAAGACGTGTAAAATTTGTATGCGATCCGCATATCGGGAAGGTATTGAGTTACGCAGTAGATGCGGCTAAAAATCAGTTTCCCATTTTCATTTGGACTTTTTAGTTTCAGTGCTCAGTTTTGTTCAAGGTAAGTTTAAATTTTCCTAGAGCTCATTACCTGTTCATTTTTGTATTTTCATCATTGGTGAAGAAGTGTCTTGTAAACAAACGGATATTTGATCGACGATTCGCGATCGACCCAGCCGAGATGGGCCGCCTTCGATTCTTCATTTCAATTCAACATCGAATTTTATCGATTTATATGTGATACAATTTAAATTCCAACAAAGGACCGCCTCCGCTTGTATATTCATTAACAAAAGGACACCCTTTTAGTGATATTGTTTATATTTGTAATATGTAAACCGTCTTCTTATTTGTGCTATCTTTGTCCGTTTTCCGTTAGGAAATCGTCCGGGACAGAAACACCTTTCCGTGTATACAACACCTGTGTGCAGCTGCGCTGGGTTACGAATAGGAATGGCATGTTGCGCTGGATAAACACAGATGCAGCACCCACACATCGAGTAACGGGGAACTAGCGGCTCGATTTCCAGTCAGTCGCTGAATAGAGCGCTGTCGCGGGAGGGTGTGTGCTGATGAGCTGCAAGGAATGACTCAGTGATGAAACACGCCCGGTGCTCACATCATCTAGACATCTCATCACCACCTGTGAATTAAACTGCTTACAACAGTGGAAATCCATGAATATTTGACTACATGTGGAGATTTACTCTATAGTCTAGTGAGCATTTCTATAAATTCTGCAGCAAAACTTGAGTTAGACTGTGCTGACTGAGCCGAGTTTGAATAACAGCACTTCTCTTGTGCACAACGATCTATTTGAAAAGAGGGATTCTTTTCCACTCATTTAAATAATGGAAAGAAACCGGTGTAACTCTTAATCTCTTTTCACGTTCAAGGATCTTCAGATGCAGTGGCAAAGCTATGATAAATCAAACAGTGTAATGTGGAGGAACTGATCAGTGAGTGATCAAAGAAACAGATCTTTTGAAGTATTTCAGGATTATCTTTTCTTGAGTAAGACGGAATAATAGCCATCATGAAGGTGACAGTTTGTTTTGGAGCAATCAAAGTTATTGTCCCATGTGGAGAGGGAACATTGAGTGTCGGGGAACTGATTGACAAGTCTGTGCAGAGATACAAGAAGGCTACAGGACGAGTAAGTTTATGTTCTTTGAATTTAACACACAGTAACAACAATCGTCGAGATAAAAACAAATTGACTGCATGTTTATCATCAAGTGTTCTAAGTCTACTAACCAACCTATGCTTAAATATATTAATAGCTGGTGTAGTTGTCGTGTTTGGTTTGAAATAAGATATTTTTGTGGGTTAACAAAATAAAACATCATGGACTTGGGACAGATTATTTTTTCCTAACTGTGATGTACAATGACATGGATTTACATTTTGTAACCCCAATAAAATTTGACGCTAGTTTAGAACTGACCATTCACTATGATCACATTTCTGAACTAGCGCAAACATTGTTTTAATTTCTTCATTTTTGTGTTACTAGAGAAATATCTGATCTGCTCCTGTATGATTTTAACTATTTTAAAGCCTAAGGTTTCTTCTGTTTTTTCAGCAGTTTTTTTATTATTAAAATAAAAACTAAGATGTCAAAATGATGTGTTAAAAAAAAAAAAAAAAAAAAATTGTTGCCATGCATGCTGCTCGAAAATCCATTCTGAGGTCTGTGCCGGAATTAATTGGGACTCTCCAATTGTTTGGATCATACAGTGACCAATGATTCGTTACTCTTGAATGCAAACTTAATGGCCCGCATTCACAAAGGAGGTTTGTCGACAAACCGAGGTTTATGTACGTCATATGACGCGTTTTGACGTGTTTTTTACAAACCTGGTTTGTAAATAACAAAAGGAGGTTTGTCGACAAACTTCCTTTGTGAATTCGGGCCAATAAGTTGGAATTTAAAGGAAGCTCTTCCTTATGGATCTTACAAAACAATTGACAAGGAACAGGAAATATTATTGAAGACAGAGATAAACCAGAATGTGTCAGGCTGCAAAACAATCGGAATCCCTGAAATTGTGCAAGATTTCTAAAATATTTAAAATAAATTATTAAGAAAAATGTCTCTTTGTTATGTTTTTAAGTACCTGCGATGTGTACAGGTACAGTGCAGTGCATGGTTTTGTCTGAGAAAAAAAATTTGTCATTTTAAATACTGACATGACTGAAATAATAATTAATGTAAATGTATGTACAGTATGTAGTCGATAGTCTGACTTGGCTCTAGCTGTTTTTAGAAGTCGAGCCAACTTAATAATATCTTATTTTACCATGGATTTGGGTAGCAAGAATAAAAGTACACTTTATAAATTATTGAAATTAAGAACAAATAAATTGAAAAATCTGAACTATTCTAAATCTAACTCAGCTAAGCTGTAGTGTAGGTAAGCAGATTAAACTCCATGGCATAGGACTGTCTAATTTTGTTAATGAATGTAAACAGTATGGTCTACATGTACATGTACAGTACATAATACTGCAGGCCTAAATATGTACATGAACATGAACATGTACATGTACATGCTAGGTTTGTAGTATTGGACCCATGCAAGTACATGGTTGTTATCGAAATCCCAAATGTACTTTTTACCTGTTTTATAGACTACCCAAGCCGCAGAGAAAAATAGTTTCAAAACATTTAACACATTTTGCAGTACCGGTATATAAAAGTAAGTTGACATATATTTGTATTAAAGCCTACTGTACACATAACAAAAGACAGTTTGTATAATTTGTATTCAGGGCAGGCAACTTTTGCCAGAAGTCAAAGTCAAACTGGAGCTGAAAGATAGTACTGGTACCGGTATGTAAATTTAGCATGTACAATGTACATGTACTGTGTGGACTGACAGTCTGACATGTTGTGTTGGAGAATTCTCACTTTAGTTTATTTTGTTAAAATCTAAACTGTACATTACCAGGCTGGCTGAACAGCTTGTATTGGAATTCTAGCTGATATGTAAATAACTGTGTACAGTGTACATAAAGGATGTTTGTTTTGGGGATGCTGTATATAAACCAGTAACACTACACAGTGTACATACTGTATGTACTGAACTGTACACTGCGTGTGTGGGTGGGTGTACATATTTCTGTTATGAAAGTTACATGTATGCATTTTTATTGGGTATACAGTACTTGTCAAAAAGGTCTGTTAACTCATCTATTCTAAACTGGGTCACACCGAGGTCAAATTCAAGTAAATACACCTGTTCTGTCCTTGACCCAAGACTAGACTCTTCTTCAGACATGCAAGACTTTCTTGAATTATTATGATCGTAATCATGAGTGATAAACCCCTTTTGTTACAATTTATTTCCCCCAAGGTCCCATTTACACTGTAATGTACATTTGTTCTCTTGATACAATTTCAAGATTGCACTGGAATGTTCATGTTCCATACTGCATGCACATAATAATAATAGTAATAATGGGTTCTTGTATAGCGCTCATGTCAATCAGATTTGACCCTCCTGGCGCTCATCCGTGGGGGGGGGGGGGGGGTGGGGGTTGGGGGAGAGGGAATGGAGAAGGGATGACAGACTACTTGCCCCTTACAAATATATGTACAAATACAGTATGTTACCAGGGACTTCTAGTTAATAGATATCTTTGTATTCATTTTTTTGTATCACTTTACATTGAATTTTACTAGTTTTGATGTGAGGATGTTAGTCTTTAACAGGTTAAAAAACAATTCTGTATTTCCCCCCCAACCTTTCTAGACAGTAAGGAAACCACCTTGCAGAATCATAAAAGATAATGCATTGATTTAAGTGTGTCACTTCATGTTTGTTTTCTAGCTGTCAATTCTGTGTGGCAATCCTGGTTTGTATTTTCATTGGATTTGATAACAAATCTACAACGGAGACTGAGGATGAATCAAAATCTCCTTTTCACTTCATATTTGTTCGATAAAGCCTACCAGAGACCTGATGGGATTTTACATTGTAAACATGGGAGCTCACTGAGCTGAGTTGCATCACAAGGCCCATTTCCACTTCCCAAACACCATTTTGAAAAATCATCAATTTTTGGGGAATGTCATTTACACTACTGAAAAAAACCCATAAAAGTGTGTTGGTTTTTAATCATACTGATTTTAAGTGCTCAAGGAGAGTCACATGACGAAGGACTGGAATCATACTGAAGTTTTAATTTACACTGCAATAATCAGTGAAATTTTTGCAGCTGTTTAAAAAAAAACTACACACCAGAGGTCGAATTTTAATATTTTTGTTTTCAGCTGAGCATGCGCAGATTGTGCCAGGATTGCGCACTTCTCACCAAACGATCAAAATAAGCTGACCTCAATGTTTTTCTTAAAGGGTTTTTCCAGTATTATAAATGGCACTCCCTCATTCCCCCAAAACGATGATTTTTTGAAAATAATGTTTGGGCTGTGTACTGTAAGTAAGCCTAATGAAAACCCTGCACGTGTAGCCTTCAACTGCAGATCTATCCATGGAAGTAGGTCCATGATTTATCCAAGCAGTCTACATGGAGGGCATGTTTGGAAATTAGAGTTATTTTGACAGGCTTACATGTACATGTACTGCGTGTTCACACACAAATATCCCAAAACTCTATAAAGAAACGTCGTATAAAGAATCATCGTATAGCGAACAGAGCGTCCACACACACAAGAACAAGTAATCCGAAACTCAACAGTGAAATGTTGTATACATTTACTGTACAGTAGGTGCGCAGTTTGCTACTGTGGTCATGAAACGGAAGCGGAAATGAGAGGTCAGGTCTCCTTTCGCGCGCCGTCATGTTAAGCCCCGCCCAGTCATACCGTTCTACATGTACATGTATATGTACATGTAGATCGACCATAAGTCCACACACAACACATTCCGTGAATCTTTATCGAGTTCTAGTTTAAAACGATGCCCAGACCCACGTTTCGTTATACAATGTTTCTGTGTACGGTATGTCGGCAACGCTCAAAATACACGGGGGCGGTGGGCGATTCGCTTCCGTGAGCTCCATAATCGCCCCCGTCAGGTTGCTCACGGGGGCGATTGCAAAACAAAAAATCGCCCCCGTGGAATTATAAAATAAAGATTATCTTTTCTGATATAACTTTAACACAATATTGAGTATAAATTTTCAAACCTTAAACCAATGAAATGGAACTTAGATGGCGCTTTCTCTCCCATCTCTATGAGTATTACCGATACAAATAACGAAAGCTCGCAGTGCAGCTAGTGCAGTCATCAGCAGTGGCTATACTGCGCCGGTAGTACCGTGTGTGCACGCTTACGCCCAATATCTGCTGGAGCTGGAGAAGATCGCGCAAGGACTGAAACATGAAGAAGTTTTTCGTTGTGAAAAGTGTGAATCCTCTGAAATCTGGTGATTCTCAAAGACCATCAAATAATGTAACTCGACCAGTAAATCAATATTGAGAAGAAGAAGAAGACCAAAGATGTTGCAGGCGGATTAGGGGGTTTAACCCCCCCCCCCCCCTCCCCCCTCCCCCCTTGGGCTGCCAAGTGAAAATGTAATGTGCATAGAAAAATGCTGTCATGTGTCCAGACCTACACAGTATTAGTAGATGTCAGTAGATGCCAGGAAAACATCACTAACGGGGGTTCAAAAACTGAGCACCAAAAAAATCGCCTCGCCGCTTTGCGGCTTGTGGACGATGCTCCGCATGTTTATATAGTAGATGCCAGGAAACATCACTTACGGGGGTTCAAAATAGCAACAACAAAAATCGCTACGCGGCTCGTGGACGATGCTCCACATCGTATTTGGGTTACCCCTCCCCCCTCACCCTTAGCAAAAAGCTATAGATCTGCTCCTGTGTTTTGGAAGGATATGGCAAAGACTAAAAGTAAAGAAAGAATGTAAATACGGTTGTTCCGAATAATGAGGAGGAAATTATGTGCAGAACGGGAAGAAATGGAGAGAATGTCATCACCGGGATAAAATTCAATAACAGCTATGTAACAAGTAAATTTCTAAGAGGGAAAATGCCGACTTAATAAATGATAATGATAAAATATCAAGGAGTTTCATGGGTACCAATTCAATGGAAAATTGTATTAAAATAAGAGCCCCCGTCAGCACTAAAAGAGCCCCTGTGAGAAGGCTCACGAGGGCTCTTTATTTTTTGGAAGAGCCCCCGTGGACAAAAAATTAATTTGAGCCCTGTATGTCGGTATCGTAGTTAAAGGGTACACACACACACAATTTCATTGTATACATGTAACTAACCAGAAATGATACATGTATAGGTGTAGTTACATGTCATTTTGAGATAGTTATACAATTAATTTGTTGTGTGTGGACACGGGGTAAGTCGCTACTGAAGATAGACTCAGACTTGCCTCTGATGCTCCAGATAAAGTAACTCCTTGAGCATGCTAATGAGGAAAAGAACCTTCAAACTATGTTTTTTTTTTCTTGAAAATAATTTCTTGAAATACAAATGTACTGTACATGTACATGTACATGTATAAAGCTACACATCAGTACTCAACATCTCAGTAAGTTGATGGTTTTAAGCAAGGCTGTAGGATACATGTGGGAAAGAGATCATGATTTGTGCAGGAATGAACCCTATAACCTCAATTTCAAAGCTCTTTTTTCTTATAATGGGACCAGTTCTACACATACATGTATGTACTCCAAATGTAGGTTAGGTCCATATGATAATTTACTCCTTCTGAGTAAAATGCTATTCTTTCCGGTCACTGGGTTTCTTCATATTTGGAAGCATTTAATTCCATCCGTCTGGGGTAGTGATTATGACAGTACCACCTGGATTCATTGCGTTTGTGCATATAAAGTGACATTTCAGCATTGAGAGCTAGCATCTGTTTACATTGTAAAACCCAATATGATACATGTACGACTGAATAACTCTGCCATGTTCAACTTGTATAATTAAATATGAATATTAAGTATTTGATTGGTTTTACAGGTAGGTCTGAACCTGATGAAAAGACCTACATGTACATGTACAGTGTACAAGGATATGAGGCAGGTTAAAGAAAACAAGAGACTAGTTGTCTTGTGTACCACCAGGCAGATCATCAGTTGTTCTTCCACCAGTTGGCAGGAGTTTCTGCCCGTTATGAACAATACACCCTGTTGGTGGTGGGCCAGCATTGCAATGCACCACCTCCCCCTGGTACAAAATGCAACGAAACAAAACGTTGTTCAACTGTAGAAATTCAGATGTCCGGTCCTCAGATAAGATCTAAAGATCTATACATGTGGATGTACAGTTACATTGTACATGATCACATGTATGCTTCTTAGAATCACGTTCTGGAGTCGCACAGCAAATTGGCCTGGCCATGACACTGAAAGAATAGCCCAGTGAATTAACCAAAATGACAGGTTTCAGACATGTTGGAATTTAGATCCTCCTTGGCTTGGGTCTCTCCTGAGTCTGAGGAATATTCCAAACCAGTCAAACTACATGTAACTACCGGTAGTTTGCAGGCACAAAACCCTTGTCAGTCATATTGTGTATCAACATGTCTGAACCTTGAGACTAGATGCAGACTACATCGTCTGCTTCTCCCCATAGGCTCTGTACTTTAGCTGCTCCTGACACAGGCAGAGACTGACAGAGTTAGGCTCTGCTCAAGACTGAATGGATTTATGTTCAGGTGTCCAATTAGAGCCTGTGTCTTTAGACTACAAACTTGAACCACCTGTTACTGGGAGCTGGGGCTGTTGACTATGGGACTTACTGCAGTTTCTAGTCAGATGGATTCTGAAAAAGGCAGTTGAGATCAGCTCTGGGGCTTTCCCAAGGATTTGGAGGCAAAATTACATCTCTCACCATCAGCATCATTTTACATGTAACCCAGTTTAACCACCCAACATGTAGGCCTACATGTAATGTACATGTACTGTGATGTACATGTAGGCTAGTTTGCAGGCACATATCAGTCTATGGAAGTCCATCCTGATGTTAAAACCAACATTAATAATATCAGAGTGGACTTCCCTGAACAGTGTCTGCATCCTGAGACTATGATGATGACGACAGCATGCTGCACAGGCTGTACTTCAGCTGCTCTTGGCAAGGTATTTGACACAGCTACAGTACATGTAGAAACTGACAAGAGTTACATGTACATTGTAGGCTCTGTTCAAGGCTTTAGGAATCGTGGTAAAGTGTCTAATTAGAGTCCGTGCCAGCAGACTGCCTGTAGGCCTACAGGAATACAAGAGAATACCCCAGTCACACCAGTCGCATGGTCACTGTACTCCCCTAAAACCATAATGATCAAACACAAACAGTTTCTTATGGATTTTTCCAGTTGTGTATTAAATGGCAGTCTAAAAAATGCTAGGGTTCTTATAAATGGTTTTTGGGCTGTGTAAATGGGCTTTATATAACTTATAATTTGTATATAGTGAAAAAGTAGAGTCTGTGCTTCGAATTTGATAGAGAAAAAAAGTGAGAGAAAGTGCATGTTGGAAACCTAGAATTTAAATGCATTAAATGCAGTGAACCCAGTATCGGTAGGCTGCATGTACACATGTACATACTGTACACTGCAGTTTACTTGATCAAATATTTGTGGCTGAAATCTATGAAGCAAAGTTTTATTAGCTGAACAAATTGAGATGTATGGGAAGATTACAATGCCGATCTTTATGTTGACATTTATAAGTTCACCTTTTTGGATTGGCATGCCAATAACACAGTCTATAAATTTGAGATATTAATCTAGAAATCAACCCCCCCCCCCCTCAAGACAACGCTTGTCTCTTGTACTCTTTGTATTCGTTGTAGCGTGAACACACAGTCATTGGTTGATTGTCAAAGCTTGGAATGTTGACAAAGGGAATGGAATGTGTGGACTGTCGTTCACTGTCATGCATTCTGCATATGAACAATACACATAAAGAAAAGGTGAACTCTGAGAACGAAACCTACACGTAAACAACATTGAAGTGCATTACTCTCAAAGATTTGAACTTGCCCTCTATATATAATGTGCAGTTGTAAAGTGTAGTATTGCCCTTGAATGTGCACTGTATATTTCGTTCAGTAAACTACATACGGTACATTACCGGTATGTACATTTACATTGTGTAAGTCTGTAGTACCAGTGTACAACAGTGAAAAACAAGGGAGAACATACAATGTACATGTGTATGTACAAATGTACACTGTCATGTACAATTACAACAAGGCCTACAACAATGCACATTTGCATGAATACATGTACATGTATGTACGGTAGGTCAATACATGTAGTACATTGTACTGTCTCAACCATGTCAACAATGCAAGGGGTTTTCATGTCCATGTTGGTGAAATTTCTGAACGAATGTGTATTGTATACTGTATGTAAACATGGTGTAGTGCAACTTCTCTCAGTGCTAGGGATGTAAGAACATGAAGGCCTACATGTACATGTGTACACATGTACGTGTACGTACATGTACATGTACATAATAATAATAATGAATTACATTGATAAAGTGCTCTACATGTACATTTACATGTACTTCTATCTCCGGTTCTTTGTATTGTGAGTTTTTGTGACATACATTGTAATACTACTGTTAGTGTTTAACCAGTCAATTTTTCCCTCAATTTTTCCCAACCATACCCTGTTTTGTATGCCTTCATTTCTTGTAATATATTCCCAACAAACTGAAGTTGTCCTTCCGTATGGTGTTATCATATATGTACCACATTAGAATAACAATGGGTGGATCCTTCCAAGTACAGTGAGTCATTCTCTCTGGAAAGCCCTGTGAAAATAAAGAAACCATTCATTACTCTTCATTTATACTAGGAGATCGGACAAAAGGGGTGGGAGGAGGGGTGAAAGAGTAATTGAGTGGACAGACCTTTTGTTATAAAGATGGGTTAATATTAAAGACGGCATGTGTGCACTGCTAACATGTGTGCTTTACTGTATACAGTCCATGTACATTTTGTATGTAATGAAGCAAATACACGAAGGAAAGCTCTAATTTAGCCACTTCAGTTATTGATGAGCTTTAAATACTAATTAATTAAGCCTTCGTTGTCAACTGCACGGCTCACAACACACTGCAATCTGCAATGGAGATAATTTGTGTGTGTGGATTAGGTCTGTGGATGGTTAGTAGTTTACCTAAAAATGTAATTATGTCAACACATGACACTTAATACATACTGTACATGTACATACCATAAGCTAATAAATAAGCTTCATTTGTCAGTAATTACTTTATTAAAGGGACCTGATTCAACAGAATAAATGAAGAACAAGAATAACCCCCCAAAAAGCTTTGATTCAATTTAAGTATAAAATGATAACAATAAATAATTAAAAATAATAATGGTAGCGAGTCGTTATAATTCAATTGCCCTGAATGGGTTAATTGATGAACATCATTTCCAATTTTTATACCCACGTGATAATTTAATTCATACAGGCTACATGTACATGTAGATGTGTTCATAATCTTTGTAGTGCACGGACAGTATACATACATGTATGTACATGTACCAATGGTAATAACATTTCTTATAAATTATAATACACTGTATATTATTAAACTTACTGTACAGTGTATATCTCATATTATAGATGATAAACTTGGATGGCTTCATGTACTGGTATGTGTACTGTCCAGTAGGTGGTCTTCATAATCATGCGTGTCTGTAGCTTTAATTGGGAAGGGAATATTGTAATTTTGGGAATCTGGTCGTAAAATTGCAAGCTGCCAATATCATGTCTGACAATCCCTAAATCATACGGTCATACTCAGTCACACAACTTGGCATAGATGGGACAGAAGATACAATAAACAGATCGTCCACTTCAATAACAATGTGTAGAGAATAGATGCATGCATTGTACGTGAACTCGTACATGTAAAGCTTGCAGTGTTCTGTACAGTCTGTCTAGTTCAGTGTCTTTTCTTTCTTTTTTGTAGGCCTTAATTAAACATGTAACAACATTTCAATAGAAATATGAATATGAATACGAGTATGAATGTGATTGTGAATATGAATATGAATGTGAATATGAACACAAATATGAATGTGAATACGAATACAGTTATGAATATGAATATGAATAATAATACGGCAATGTTGACATGAACATGACACTTTCAATGTTAAAGGTATTACAAAGTTTTGGGAAATTTTGAAAAATGGGTGGATACTGATTCTTTACAATTTTAATATATTTGGATGCCCCTGTGGATGTATTAAAAACACCAGAAATTTTAGCCCCTAAAACACTTCTGCTTTCGAGAAAAATTGAATATAAAAATTTACCGGTACTCCCGGTAAATTTTGATAAATTTCGAATAGCTCCTACGGCCGTACAATGGTAGCTGCGACCATGAAAATATCAGAGTATGTAGCTGTGGTATATAATTTCCGAACGAGAATAGCTAATCATTCAATTTTAGTCAATAAACATTATTTTATAGCTTAATTAATATCTTGACCTTGAGAGGGAGCTATTCAACATAAAGTGTATATTATTTACAATTTCATAACTTTAGAGTCGATTTCGACCGCGACAACGATCACTGAATATTGTAGGATCGTATATGCTTCCAATATGTTCATTTGAACCAAATTCATGACTCCATACCAAAACTTTGTATTACCTTTAATCTTCATAATATTTGATAATCTGTGATACTATTCTGTTATACCAATGTACAGTACATTGTATGTGTGTCTCTAGTGCATAACATTTCTGAAATTAATGATAGTAATTGACATTACTCTATACACTGAAAGCCAACAGATTAAAAACAAAAATACAAAATATACATACACATGCCTACACATGGACAGATAATGTAAAATTTCCCTGTACATCTTATAACAGGACAATGCCTTCGGATCAGGAGCTATTTTCCTCTTTAGAAAAAGAAACATGAGGAAGACAGTCGTGCACCTGAAAAGTGAAATTAATCCAAGCGCCGTCATATTTCATATTCTTGACATGCAATGATCCAAATGCAGTATCATCTTTGTTATTTGATCTGCGCATATCAAAACAAATGTTAAAGTGTGGACAGAAAAATGGTAATTTAATACAAATAATATGCATTAAATGTGTCTTCAGCTCATCGTACAGATGGTAATGACATGCTTCAAACTTTTTATTGATACTGAATTGTTTTCATTTTTTTGATAACCTTTAAAAAAGAGGATATAAATTAACCAATGTGATGATAAATAAAGCAATATGAACATATTATGACATACCTGAACGTGTACCATAGTTTGATTTCTATTTTGATCCATGAAAGATTTATGTTTGCTATTACAAATATCCCGCTATTTGAACTATCCCAATCGTAAACTATCCAGCTAATTTGAGTCTTGATCAGCCTGAAGTTGCAATTAGCGGGATATTTGGTCGGGATTGTCATCCCATGATATCTTGCAAAATATCCCACTATTAGGCAAAATATCCAGCTATTTGTCCGGTGCGCCTTCACCAGACCGAAGACTCGCACTATGCGCGAACGCTGAGCAAAATATCTCAAGCTAATTTCTCAAGGTCGAGTTTCAAGTTTTCGAGGTCGAATCTCGAGCTGATGAAAACGCGATTTGTAACTTCGGGATTATTTCCCAAATCAGAAATAGCGGGCTATTTGGCAATCTCGAGATGATGAAGACGGGCCTAGTGACTATGGAGCTTTGCAACAAATATATTAAAAAGTTTATAATGATTCAGTTAGATCGTCAACACAATCTTGTTTTTAAAACAATGAACTACAACCTATTATTCACAGGTTAAACTTCCACTGCTATAGTGCTAAATGAACAATGGAATGGATTTGTAGTTTAATAGTTTCTTTTTAATAAAGAACCATCTGTGTCAGGGTGAACTGAAAATATCAATCATTTTGAATTATGCAACTTGTAGTTCAGTCGTAAGTTTTTAAAATATTTGTACCAGTCCCTCCAGGATGGAAGATTGAAGCAGGCCTGTATCAGTAGAATAGGTCAAAGTTCTTGAAAGAATTCTGGATAGTAAAATGCTCTACATGTATTTCATAGTCACTGGACATGAAATAGAAGCAGGATATTTGAGCTTTGATTTCAGAGAATGCCGAAAGCCTCATGAGAGGGACCAAATTTTACAGCTTACATTTGGTTAGAACGATGAGTTAAATATTTCACCATGTTCTACAAATTGCAAGGCTATTGAAATAAAGATATATTTCTCGTTCAGAGTTTAAATGAACAGGGAGTGGATAATGTGCATACATTGTGTGCGGGTAAGCCTCAATCCGATGACCGGGGTAATGATTGCAGGGCCCTCAGGGAGAACAGTATGAATACTGATGAGGCTAACCTGGGTAAACTACATATTATTATTATTATTATTATTATATTAAATAAACAGATTAATTCAAAAAATATTGATGAGATTTTTTTCATCGTGGGATTATTTCAGTAGTAATTTTCAAGCAGTTTTTCTTGTAAGTAAGAAATAATTTCACCAAGTAAAGAAGCTGCAGGATAAGTTACTGTCTGCAAAACTAGCTGGAAATTGTTGAGAGGGTTAGAGAGATAAAATTAGGAAATTATGAAAATAGAGAGATGAGGAAAGGGGGGGGGGGGGTGGGAATAAAACAGTGAAAAAAAGAGGAGAGAGTTGAGACATTCCAAACCTTAGTTCAAAGTTCGTAGGTCATATTTCATGGGTTGTAGTTGGAGCTTACCATAATAGCATTGGTGAGGTCAGCAGCGAGCAGATAGACCACTGAGAATAAAGCAGAGGCGAAAAGGGAGAGAAAGAGACAGAGGAAAGAAAGAGAGAGAGAGAGAACAGACCTTTTTTATTATAGATTTGGAAGCTTACAGTGGCAACAGGCATGCATAGTTTCACTTTCTGCCCCCGCCATTGTATTGTATAGCTCAGGTACATGTCCCAGAACTACGAAATCTTCAAAAGAGATGGTGATTGTTCAGTAAACAAGTTGTTAGGAGGTTTCATCTGTGCATATATATTTTGTAGTTTGATGGTTGAGCGCTGTTGTTGATTTTAAAAGCCTTGCTTTGAACAGTATCAGTGAGTAGTTGGCAGGTGAATACAGGTAGGAATTTACTGTGCATGTCATACTATTACCAGGGAATTGCTCTTTGATGTATATGTCTTGTATTATGGAGGAGTTGTGTCCACCATAACGCATGGAGAAAGTTTTGGAACTACAGTACGTTGACGTCATGTGCAGTACAAGAAATGGTGAAAGTTTACAGAAACTTTTTGACCACTGTTACTAGTGTTAGTGTCATCAGGCCAGGTTTGTACATGTACATGTACCATCACACATTTGTGACATTGTGCAAACATGCTTGTTATTGTAGCCATTTTGTTGTTGAATACTAGTCAGTGATAAAGACGAGAAGAGAAAGTGAGAGTAGTTCTGAATGATGAATCATCGACTGAATGAATGATCATGTTGTACATGTTACTATTATATGTACATGTACATGCATGTTGTCAACTTGTCAACAACAACATAACAAAACCTTGCTGAAAAGTTTCAAACATTTAGGCTGTTGTACATGAACAGTACATGTAGTTGGCATGCATTATACATGTAGTTTGGTATACCGGTACTGTAGTTACCATTTTGTTTTACATCTAGCAATTCTATGAATAAAAAAAAAGCATTTACAATGTACATGTACAAAATGTAATTTTGTCATTATACAAGTACTTAGCAGGAAATGGACCCATTGGGGCCTTGTAGGGGAGAAAGATAATCTGGCTGAGAGGAGATTAGAGAGTAAAAGGAATGTTTTGTTCCATTTTGTAATGACATCTTGGCTTTTGAGATTAGGGGGGTCAACTTTCCCTGGAATGCTTGAAATGGTTGTAAAAAACAATAACACATACAATACATACATGTAGTACATGAACTCAATTAGTGCTGTTGATGTTGTGTTTTTTACGCTTGAGAGTTCTTGAAATTTGTACTTTGTCCTACAATTTGCAAAATGTATATTGCTTTGTCTTCTTTCGTAGACAGGCACACTTTGCAGCTTGCATTTTGTTTTACATTCACTTCTAAATGTATAGCTTTCATTATGGTTTTGTATTTTAAAAATGTTCTTGTAATTTTCTGCAGCTTCATAAAAGTGTAGCAACATAACAAGTGGGCTTTGTTTCCTTGTGTATTTACTATTTAGAAACAAATATATATTATAAGGCCAAGTAAAAAAAACGGACATGTTTCACGTCCAGGATTTTTATTTATTATTTTTCAAGATGGCCGCCATTAGACTCTAGAGATTTCCACCTATCCATGGTGTGTTCGCTATAAATGAAATGTTACAAATAAAAGAGACAATTATAGCATTAGCCACACAAGAATGTTTTAACTCTTAAGCTGCCACCCATACAATGCAACCAGTGCCACAGTGCTAATTCCTATTGTGCCACAGTGCTAATCTCCTGCGTGCCAAGTTAATTTTAAGGTTGGTTCAAGTGCGTGTTATTTAAATCTTTACAAAAAACAAATCGCTGAATTACTCGAGAAAATCCAATCTGACTGTTGTATACAAAGACGCGTAATCCAAAGCCGATAATCTGATGCACGCGATGGCACTTTCAATAGCGCTGCAAAAGCACTCAGCACGGTGCAATGGGCATGAACAATAACTGTTATTACATCTGCTTGCTAGCGCGCACGAAGCACCGTAGCGGTGGCTTGCTAGCATGAACGTGGCTTTCAATCGATAGCACGCTCGCGTGCACATGGCACTATAACAATAGCGCGCTAGCAGTGTCATGGCAGGATAAGAGTTAATAGTACTCTTTTAGCACCATGTTTTACATTATCACACTACACACAACTACATGTAATCCCTAAATCTGTGACAGAAAACCGCTGATAATGATATAAAAAGAAATGTTGAACAATGAAAACTACCTTGATAAAACTGGAAATGCTAATTGTATTTTGGGGAAAAACAAACTATGCTACATGTAGCATGTAATTTAGACTGTGAACAGACAGTGAAAGAAATTCATGACTAAAACCAAACCATCTTGATTTCAAACAGCATGTGACAGAGATCTTTCCCACCTGTGTCTTTCTATCCCAAAAGAGAGGCCACACAAAAAGGTTGCATTTCGTATGTTCATGTGAAGTCTGAAACGGTTTTTCTTTCTTAGGGCGTGTTTTAAGGCTGTGCATAACAGTGTAATGAGGTACCCGAGTACACTCCCAGGCTTACAGGCGAATACTCGAGTATTCGGACGCCATGTTTTTTTATAATTTTTTTGAATTTTTTTGATTTTTTTTTATTTTTTTTATTTTTTTATTTTTTTTTCTTTTTTGACTTTTTTTGCCACTACCATACCACTCGGCAGTTTCTTAGATCCCTCGCCCAAAACGCATGCAATTTTACTTTGAGTTGCAGTTGAAGGCGCCGATTTAATAAGAATAATAACAGTAAACAATGCTGTTTTAAAAACCAAAGATGGCAGAATAATCCATTTTCCTCCAAGTCCAAACAGAAATCTGGACATTTGGTCCCAGTTTCTGAAAGGTGAGTTTGACAGTGCTTGAGTTGGGAAACATTTTTACCGACGGTACCATGCCAGCGGCTGCCGCTCTCCCTGGCACGGGTAAGCGTGGGCCTGGACATTTTTTTTTTTTTTTAAATTTTTTTTTTTTTTGCGGCCGAATATTCGGGTACGAGAAATCGTACCCGAGTAGTTGTCAACCGTGCGGGTACTCGAGCATTCGACTACCCGTCGCAGCCTTAGCGTGTTTATGCTTAACTTTTTCTGGCCAGAATCAGGCATCTGTTACGCGTTTAGTTTAAAACACGGTTGCGTCCTTTCTCACTTTTGTAGAATCACCGAAAAACGGCGATCACGATCACCGATCGTAAACTCACAAAAAGATGCTTTTACAATTTGTAAACGCGTTTAAATGGGGTCAATGCACTGACCTCTAGTGGGTCTACGCATGGACCATGGTCTACATAGCATGCGCATTTCAAGGTTGCGAATCCAGCTGCTAGGCCAATTAAGGCCACCAAGGGAGAATTACCTGGAGGAGCCAGAGAAGTGAGCATAAACAGTACACCATGGAACTGCGATTACGATGAGCGTTTACGATGGGCGTTACAAATCGCTCATTCTGCCTTCAAAATTTAAGCTTAAACGCACCCTTGTTTGTTCGTCTACTTGTTGAGATTCTCTTTCAAGAAGACAAGGGTGTCCACGTTGTCGGGATCCAGACAAGAACGCTTTTTGTTCACGATGTTTCCAGCTGGGGAAAAAATCCTCTCTGCCGGGACTGATGTCGCAGGAATCTTCAGATACTTCTTTGCAAGGAGAGACACCCGAGGAAACCTGTCTGCATTCTCTACTTGTTGAGATTCTCTTTCAAGAAGACAAGGGTGTCCACGTTGTCGGAGACCAGACAAGAACGCTTTTTGTTCACGATGTTTCCAGCTGGGGAAAAATTCCTCTCTGCCGGGACTGATGTCGCAGGAATTGTCAGGTACTTCTTTGCTAGGAGAGACACCCGAGGAAAACCTATCCGCATTCTCTGCCCACCACAAGTGGGATCAGTCGAGCCAGGTGGAGCAGCGTGCCGAAGATAGGCATCAAGTTCATCGGCATCTTCTTTGATGTCTTTGACATTGGCTTCATCAGCCGGACCTTGTCTTGTTCCGGTTAGGAGGAAATCCACGGCCGACTAGGCGGATGGTCGATCTTCATCTGCATCTTCAGCGAGCCTTCGCCGTTTTGGTGGTCGCGGTGGGAGTTCGTCAAGCAGCTCGGCGATCACTGCTTCTCGCGCAGCCCGTGCTACAAAAGCCATGCTCCTGTGTCGAGGATCCAAAGCAGAAGCCTTCAGGGTCGAAGTCACTGGTACTGCATCAGATGTATCACGGTCTCCCGCTGGACATACATGTAGGTTGAATCTAAAGGAATTGAGACAAAACAAATAGAATAGGATGTGAATAATTTGTTTGAACTTATTTACGAGTGACTGTTATCCAGTTTCCCTTCTCAAGTTCTCATCAATCATTTGTTACACATGTATTTTAAAACACCAATTAAAAATTTGTTTTACTGTGATTTTGTGTTGTTTTATTCATTTTAAAAAAAGAGAGGGAATTGATTTACGGACTGTCGTGCCAACTCTGATGTACATGTACAATGTAGCTGTGCGCTTGAATGTCTTCACTCCAGGTAAGTCATCTTCGTTGATGATAAGATAATGGTCGAGGATGCCGGCCATGATAGGAACCACGACGGATGATGTTGTCAGCTCCTCTCTGGAAAGCACGATAGTAGCAACCTGTAAAATGATGATGGAGATAATTATTGAAGATGATACAATGTAATAGGCTAGCCCTTGATAACGATGGCAATAATATCAATAATTTTCTTTTTTTCTAGTTCCTTAAAGTTTGCATATATACATGTACATTGTAGAGTGATCAACATATAAACAGTATTAAAAATTGTTAGTTGTTTTTAGTAACTATGAGATTTAAAACAGTGGGAAAATACTAACAGAAATTCGGGGTATACTTTTCAAGCTTGCTTGCATGAAAATAACACTCTTTAATTTTTTTTTGCATTGAACTCTATGCACATTTTTGGGGCTCTTTTATGACTTTCGAGGGCTCTTTTGGGCATTTCGGGGGCTAATTCGCCCCGTGCCGCCGTGTATTTTTTTCACTGAAAATATGAATATATCATGCACATTTCCTATAACCGTAAGTTTCTGAAAAGATATATTACCAAGGCAAATATTTGTTACTTATAGAGTTAGTCTCTATAGTAGATTTAATTTTTTTTATGAAATCTAAATGATAGTATACGTTACAATGTACTACATGTACATGTAGTATTATTATTGGTAATTATTTATTGTCCTCTAAATTTTACATTGAGAATATCTATTTACATATGCAGTGATATATTTATAGGATTAATTCATTTACCTTGAAAGGCTCAAGGGCAACGATGAGACCGTCAAGCAGACGCCATTGCTAGTCTTTCAGCTCCAGGGTGCGGGCATCCCCCACGTTGGTGTGTCTCCTGTCGCTTAGAACACAGCAGATGGCCCATCTTTATCCTTCAGCCTCTGACACAGGTCGAACGTGGAATTCCACCTAGTCTTCACCGACTGAACAAGCTTGTGTTCCGTGATACCCATCTGCCTCCAGCGCCTTCGTAGCAACGGCTGAGTGCTTAAAGTGGCCTACAAGCCGTGATGCCGCTGCTGAAAGGGTTCAAATTGCTGGTGTGCTGTCAAGGGAAGTGTTCACACACAGCTGCAAGGTGTGGGCTGCGCATCCTACATCAGCCGCGTCGATCCCCTCTCCGATCCGAAGGTCGTTGGCGGCTTTGTCGTGGACTACTGCCACGCTCTTCCTCCGAAGGCCCCAGTCCTTGACGACTCTCTCTAGTTGTTTTTGAAGCGCTTCAGTGGTGTGGCACTGCGGTCGGTCTGCCTCCTCTCCAACTCCCACCACGGGTTTGGTCTCGAGGACAAAGTTGGCCCTCCAATCCTTGTCAATTGTGTGCACGATCACAGTCTTGTAATCACGAGCACCAACACTCGTCCAACAGTCCGTAGTGTACGATACGTGCTGGACTCTGTCAAGGAACTCTCTTACCTCCTCCTTCTTGATCTGATACAGTACTCTGATCCTATAGGAAACAGCCTTCTTCGTTGGAGTCGCATAGCCTGGCACAAGGCATTTCAGCAATGACTTGGAGGCATCTGCCTCCACCAGACTTACAGGCAAACCTTCACGAGCGATCAGTTTGATGATCTTCTCCTAGATCATTTAACTCCTCATGGGGGTCGGCGGTGCTTTGACAAATCGCTCATGGTCTTCTGTGCTCCGTCCTTTTCATAAGCTGCAGAGTGGTTCTTCGCAATATGAGTAGGCATCACTCCCGTGGACGAGCCGCTGTAACGCCTACCGGTAGTACTTTTCACAGAGTTTACATTGTACACGATCGTCGGCAGTTTGGTAAAAAACTTTCCAGACTTTGCTTGTCTTGCCCATGATGTCGATGAATCAATGGCGTATGCGAGAGCGAGAGAATAAACGTGTGATGACGATAAAGACAACTGAGAAAGACTGAAGTAATACCAAGACAAAAGATATAAGTCTTACCATGGATCTCTTACAAAGCTGAGGAAGTTGTTTGAGTAAACCCCAAATTCTCATTGGTTTGCTGGAAAAAAAGCTTATTATAAACTACATGTAGGCCTGAGTCATGTCTGGTTTTTAATAAACCAAGTCCCGACGACCCTGCACCGATCAGGAGCGGTGTCCTGATATCAGCTAGCAGGATCTGCCACTTGCCCCTATATGTATATCATCAGCAAACTGGTGGCAGTTCAGTCTGTATCTGTTTGCGATGAGGTAGGCAAAATTGTAGATTCAGTCCTTTTATTTTCCCGCTTTTTTCCATTTTTTCACTTGCTTTTGAGCAGAAATGTCTGCCCCCTGCATTAAAATGCTGTTCGTTCTCAAGCAAGACCCAGTAGCTACATGTACATGTAGCTTGCTTGCTACATTGTAGCTGTGCTGGCAACAACACTCCTTTGGCAGTTGGGATCGATTCAGGATGAGCTAGAATATGAAATACAAATTAGGCAAAATCAATTACTAAAGAGTTTTAAGGTGCATGAATGTTTGTGCAATACTGCAATTTCATGTATATTTCTTAATTTTTATCGGAGCGTAGGTTTAAACAAAAACGATTCCGACTTGGGCTTTAATAGCATCCACCCTTCTGGGTTTCAGCAGATGATATTTTCATATCATATCATTTTTTGCGGGTATATCCAGTGACTCACTGTCTACTTCACATCTGTTTTCCAAGAGTGATAAATTATAGATACATTTCAGCGTACGTCGTGGTTGAGTTACATGTACAGGACATGATGTTACAGTGTAGATGTCTTCTTGTAATCTTGAAAATATTCAAAGGGCATTGCAGTATGCAGCAGTGCAGCCCATCACAAAATTGATCACTAATTTAACTCTTTAAAGCCTACATTTAATGGGCTATTTTGTTAATGTAACCAAATTCAATGCATACATACCGGTACATCTTTGTGCCTCGATACAAACTATTTCATTCATCTGATAAGAATAATAGTATTCCAATAGACAGAAACCAAACTGCGTACATTAGTTGTTGTCTGGTAGGACAAAAAGTATGACTTGCCCTACATAGCAACACTTTGCATTCTGACTATTATTTTAATATCAGGTGGATGAAATCATTTGTATTAAGGCACTTCACAAAGACTTCTGTATTTGAATTTGGTTATGTTACGAAAATTTCCAGGGGGGGGGGGGTATGGTTTGAAAAGAAATAATTACTTTTTCATTCCCAAGCAATGAATGTCATTTTGCATTGTACTGCTCTTTCCTCTGTACATGTACAGTACATTACAAAATCTCCTCTCTGTGTGAATCTTGGCTAAGATGTAAAGAAATAGGACACTTTCGTCAAGTATCCCCCTTGATTGACTCTTCTCATCATGCATGCTGTTCCCTTACTGATATATTTAATGACATGCGAATCAAACTTTGAAACTACCAGTACATGTGGGTGTGGGACTATGAGAAAGTGTATTGACAGGGCTTTGAGTCATTCACTGTCCCAATTTTCTAGTAAATTTGCTTGCAAATCTTTCAAGATTAAGCTACGGTCTCCTAAAATGCCATAGCACACATCATAATGTCCTACATGTAAAGTGTATCACAGGTCCCTCCCTTTTCATTCATACCGGACGAGCCTGCATGCGTGTACCTATAGACCCACATGTGCCAGTTTAATGTGGTACAACAAGAAGGAGAATGTTATGACGGTAAACATACGTTCGTGGCCCGATAGGGCCTGGTGACATTTTCACTGCCACTGAACCCAGACATCTCCTGTCAACGTGTTCCACGATGATTGATTCCCCATTCCCCAACCTCAATGGCATATAGTGTGCCTTGAGAAATAAGGCAGTAGGCCATTTACACTGGAGTCATTTTCGAGAAAATTCATTTCGATGAGAAAATAGGGAAGAGAATGTTGGGAGATCATCTGAGCCCAGATATCTCCTGTTAATATAGTCAAATCTGCTTTACTTTTAGTGACGACCTGTCTACTAGAGACCACATTTTTTGTTCCCCTTGAAAATGGTTTCTCATTGAAACATGTACTAAAGGAACCTGACATCAAAGACCACCTGTCTACAAAGACCACTTTTTGTGTTTCTGTGCATGTATATTTCATATTAATTTCTACTCTCCAACTTCAATGGCATGTATAGTGCACCTTCAGAAATACGAACAAACATCATTCACACTGGAGTTATTTTCGAGAAAGTACAGTTCGAGAAGAAAATAGTGCAATCTAATTACTGTTTCACCATTCATAGTGTGTTTGTTACGGTTGATAACGAAAAGAAAATGTCAAGAGGAAATTTTATGTTAGTGTATATTCCACTATCGTAAGGTGGGTCCCAACCTGGGTGATCACATAAGCGCATCCAATAAGTTATCTTGATGAAAATTAAATTCAAGAAAAATGATGGTTACAGAAATGTAATGGGAATTTCCCTGTAAATTTGTGCATGAGTATTCTCGAAAGCAGGTGGTTACCAGTATGGACGACTGGACGTACACTGTACAGGGGTACATACATTAGGCATCAGCAATTGTAGCGTGAACAGAGCAGGAAGATGTTGGTCAAAATGGCAGGGTCCCAGGTCTTCCAGCTGCTGCTAAGAAATACATGTACTGTAGGCCTATACTGTACACTGTGTACGTACCGGTACATGTACAGTACTATACAATTCATAGTACACTCAACAATCATTAACTGAAGGCATCTTGCACATGAGCATCCCTTTTCTTTCTTGAAAATTTGCTAATGTTATGTAGGAATTCTCTGCGGTCTCTTTTTCTTGGATAGAGGTAAATGCAGTCATGCGGGACTTACCATTCTTATTCCAAATATTTGGAACATCGATTTTCATTCTGAAAATTTGTTGACAACAATGTTCATAGGTACAAGTACATGTTGTATAACCAATTAGGGCGTGTTTATGCTTAACCTTTTCAGGCGAGAATCAGGCATCTGTTACGCGTTTAGTTTAAAACACGGTTGCGTCCATGCTCACTTTTGTAGAATCACCGAAAAACGGCGATCACGATCGCTGATCGTAAACTCACAAAACGATGCGTTTACAATTTGTAAACGCGTTTAAATGGGGTCAACGCACTGACCTCAGGTGGGTCTACGTACATGTAGCATGCACAGTGAAGGTTTGCGAATCCAGCTGGAAGACCAATTGAGGCCACCAAGGGAGAATTGCCTGGAGGAGCCAGAGAAATGAGCATAAACAGTACACCGTGGAACTGCGATTACGATGAGTGTTTACGATGAGCGTTACAAATCGCTCATTCTGCCTTCAAAATTTAAGCTTAAACGCACCCCAATGAATATGACAATCTCATGTTGCATGCATCACAGTCAAAATTTGAAACAAAGAGGTTTATAATTTCATCGATTTGGAGCCAGAAGGGTGTATAGACTGTAAAAAAAAAGGACTAAAACAGAACTCCCTTCTGGCTGCAAGCAGATGATTTCATCCATTATGTGCAGCGAGAGTGAGACAAAGGTGTGGCAAGATCAAGTTCCCCTTAAAGGTGAAGAAAACAGACCCCACCTCAACCCTAACCGTCGTAAATCTCAAGATTAATAGGCCAATGAAAGTGAACATACATGTACTTGCTGAAAGTTTGCTGACTCTGTTTAGCCCTTTTCATGGCCTCATGATATGGCTTCATGTTATGGCCTCATGTTAGATGATATACGATTATACAGATTATACAACGAGGTAATGAAAAAGTGAGAAATTTAGTAAAACATGTTTTTAATTTTGTTATTTTTTATAGCTTTGACTCTATTTTTATAACAAAGAGATAAAAGCAGACCTATAGATAAAGATAGTAGATTAATCCTCCTTTGATTTCTTTGTGGTTTGGTAACACAACAATTTGTCATGTACAATATGTGTACATGTCCACATTTTCCTTGCTATTGACCGGTCGGTGCTTTTGGACCACCTGTATAGAAAGACCACCTGTCCACAAAGGCCACATTTTGTGCTTCCCTTGAAAATGGTTTCTTATTGAAACATGTTACTTGTACATGTACATATTAAAAGACTACCTGTATAAATGACTATAAAGACCATTTTTCTTGTCTTCCTTGAGTCGTCTTTACATATTAAAGGCTTAATATGTGATGAGATTATCCAAAGATTAGCATGTACAGTATGATGGCATGATTTCGAAGAGCCAAACTTGAATAAAGAGATACTAGGTCTGGATAGGAGCTCACCGGAGACTAGTCAAGTAGCACAGAAGGGTAATAGAGTTCAAAGCAATTAGTGTGGATCAGTTGTGAATTAAATGCTGACATATATGGAGCATTTTATGGTGGTACTGAATGAGTTTTCACTTAGGCCTTATGGTCATTACTGACTGTTCAAAATATGAGTTGTCCATGGTTATACTGTATGTAGGACTATGGGCTATTAAACATATACCTTTAATATTCTACAGTGATGGCATTTACAATTGTCCATCATGAAATTAATATTGGGGGGGGGGGGGGAGGGGCTGCTTGGTTTTGTTCTTGTACAAATCTACAAATATTAGCCTTCATGCTGCTTGAAATTAATATTTGAGGGGGGGGGGGGACCCTGCTTCGATTTTTATTGAGATTGTGTGGTGTAGTCACCCAAGCAGACGTCACAGTGATATCTTATTGGTAGCCCTATGTTGTTGTACTTGCGGCCTACAGCTCTAATATACACTACCTTTACATGTGTTTACATGTACTTGCACTTCATGTGTAGTATTAAATAGACCTACTGTGTGTTCTACTTGCCTGATATACATGTACATGTACACGGTATATATACATGTACATGTATGTACACTGGTAACAGAAATATTGTACATTTTAATAGTAAATACATGTAAATGGTGTAAAATGAACAATTCTGTAGGTCAGGCCCAAGATGTAAACGTAGGCCTACACTTTACAAAGAGGCATACACACGGTGGGCTTTACATGTACTATACATCACCTTTACTGCTACACATATTAATGTAGGTCTGTCATTAGCCTGGACTTGAGGCTAGAAGCGTGATTAATCACAGTCATTAGGGCACAATTTACATCAATATTGCTGATGCGCATACCAAACATGATATTCAGTAACCTATGCCATCGCTTGTGTTCAATCATACTCGCCATGTGGGTTGGTCTATAGATGCTGTCAGACTATGGAACATGAAAACCTATACGAATTCTCATCAATCAATGGCCTGATCGACGGCATGAAAGATACCCTCTCTCATCCCACACATTAAATTGGCAACCCACGTTTGTACATGATGTCAATTACATGTCTGAGATGATTAAAGCTATACCAATTGAAGTAAAGGAATCGTTTGGCAGTACGATCAATCCTAGTTGTCGTCGGCTCATGCCAAATTGTCTGAATGATTTTATATATGAAGCTGACACATATAAGTAGGCCTATGTGTAGGCTATAGGGATTTGGCTTGTCATTCAAATATGTATTAAATTAAGCAGATTATTGATTACAGTCAAGTGAATGACATGGTAAGGTTGAGTGCATAATAAACAACCAAATTCCAAGTTTCAGTGCATGCCCATGGTACACAGCAATGGACTACCAATACCCCAAAAATGCACAGGAGCAGAAAACAATTTTTCTCTGGGATGCTTCAAAAGACTGGCAAAGTTCTTGTATGAAGAAATAATTGTACAATGTAAGATTAATCTCCAGAAAATTTCAATATGTGTCAATATTTCAATAGAACATAAAAAAGATACCATCTGCATCTAGGCTACTTTTGTAATGGTGGAGATCTGTACATACAACACTGTACCTTTCTATATCATTGGGGGAGTGGGGAGTAAACTACATTATTCAAATAACCACTAAAATCTGGCAATGTGTGCTGTTATTAAACACATATACATGTATATACTACATGTATTTTCTTCAGAGAGTATTTCTGTACATGTAGCCTGTGGCCAGGCATTCTGAGCACTGTCTGGATCTTAAAAAGAATAAATAATTGAGAGGCCTCACAAGGCTCAAATCCTTTGAACAACCCCTTTATTAAATATTCATCATTCGGCTTCAATGTTTTCTTCTGTGAACAACCCCTTTATTAAATATTCATCATTTGGCATCAATGTTTCTCTTCTGAATATTTCATGTGAATCCAAACAGAGAAGTACCTTTTCATTCATGCATGTACAGTTGCAGCAAAGTCTGCAAAGACCTGCAATGATGGAGGAATTCTCATTGTGCATCGAACAAGCTGATTGCTAAACACAAGGCCTGTCCTCATCAGCTCAAGTTTGTCAAATAGCCCGCTTTTTTAACTTTCTCAATCGCAAATTATACAACTAATATCTTCATCAGCCCGCAGTTGCAATTAGCGGGATATTCGGTCAAGAAAATATCCTGAGAAATATTGGTCTTGTTTCCTAATTGTCCGGTTATTTGGAAAATAGCGGGCTAGTTTTCGCCCGTCCGAGCTAGTTTGTGATGAGCGTATCGGTCTGGTGAAGACGCAATTTCGAGCTTCGAGATAATATCCGAGTCTGAAAATAGCGGGTCATTTGGCAAACTCAAGCTGATGAAAACAGGCCTACAGTGTCTTGCAATTGTCTGCAATCAAACTCATATTTCTTCCCCCTCGTCATCCCGAATTGGAATATATTTGATTGGAGATAATTTCTCAAATTTCATTTTAATTCACAACTAAGTGGCCTGGCTTGTCCTTCATCCATGAGTATTCATGCCCCCTTCTTTTCTTTGTGTCTAAAACGAGTGACTCACCGTGAAACCTGTACCGAACGAAAACCACAAGGTCTGTGTTTTTTTTTGTAGAGTTTCTGTAAACTTAACGGGTCAATTTGATGTTGACTTAGACCCCTGTTACACATGCGTCGGCTTTTAAAGCGGGCCCCGGAGGCGGCCTCACACCGGCAATTTGAAGCCGCCTCGAGATCATCAAACCCCTGTTACACATGATCTCGGGCCCGCAATTTTGCGTCTACACATAGGCCGGCCTCACGTCGCCTTTTCACGAGCTGTTGTTGGGGCGGACTCCAGAAAGACAGAAAGAGAAAGTGATAGAATGATAAAAACAAAGAATAACATAAGAGAAGATGAAAGAAGGAAGAAACAAAGAATAACATAAGGAAAGACAGAAAGAGAAGTGTGATAAAACAAAGAATAACATAAGAGAAGATGAAAGAAGGAAGAAACAAAGAATAACATAAGGAAAGACAGAAAAAGAGAGTGATAGAATGATAAAAACAAAGAATAACATAAGAGAAGATGAAAGAAGGAAGAAACAAAGAATAACATAAGGAAAGACAGAAAGAGAAGTGTGATAAAACAAAGAATAACATAAGAGAAGATGAAAGAAGGAAGAAACAAAGAATAACATAAGGAAAGACAGAAAGAGAAGTGTGATAAAACAAAGAATAACATAAGAGAAGATGAAAGAAGGAAGAAACAAAGAATAACATAAGGAAAGACAGAAAGAGAAGTGTGATAAAACAAAGAATAACATAAGAGAAGATGAAAGAAGGAAGAAACAAAGAATAACATAAGGAAAGACAGAAAGAGAAAGTGATAGAATG
The DNA here is from genome assembly GCA_035222895.1 of Strongylocentrotus droebachiensis. Taxonomy (NCBI): domain Eukaryota; kingdom Metazoa; phylum Echinodermata; class Echinoidea; order Camarodonta; family Strongylocentrotidae; genus Strongylocentrotus; species Strongylocentrotus droebachiensis. The sequence continues at coordinate 169,856 of JAVYIG010003155.1, read as the reverse complement.
ATAGAAACAAAGAATAACATAAGGAAAGACAGAAAAAGAGAGTAATAGAATGATAAAAACAAAGAATAACATAAAAGAAGATGAAAGAAGGAAGAAACAAAGAATAACATAAGGAAAGACAGAAAAAGAGAGTGATAGAATGATAAAAACAAAGAATAACATAAGAGAAGATGAAAGAAGGACGAAACAAAGAATAACACAAGGAAAGACAAAAAGAGAAGGTTATAGAAGGAAGAAACAAAGAATAACATAAGGAAAGACAGAAAGAGAAGGTTATAGAAGGAAGAAACAAAGAATAACATAAGGAAAGACAGAAAGAGAAGTGTGATAAAACAAAGAATAACATAAGAGAAGATGAAAGAAGGAAGAAACAAAGAATAACATAAGGAAAGACAGAAAGAGAAGTGTGATAAAACAAAGAATAACATAAGAGAAGATGAAAGAAGGAAGAAACAAAGAATAACATAAGGAAAGACAGAAAGAGAAGTGTGATAAAACAAAGAATAACATAAGAGAAGATGAAAGAAGGAAGAAACAAAGAATAACATAAGGAAAGACAGAAAGAGAAAGTGATAGAATGATAGAAACAAAGAATAACATAAGGAAAGACAGAAAAAGAGAGTAATAGAATGATAAAAACAAAGAATAACATAAAAGAAGATGAAAGAAGGAAGAAACAAAGAATAACATAAGGAAAGACAGAAAAAGAGAGTGATAGAATGATAAAAACAAAGAATAACATAAGAGAAGATGAAAGAAGGACGAAACAAAGAATAACACAAGGAAAGACAAAAAGAGAAGGTTATAGAAGGAAGAAACAAAGAATAACATAAGGAAAGACAGAAAGAGAAGGTTATAGAAGGAAGAAACAAAGAATAACATAAGGAAAGACAGAAAGAAAAAAGGATAGAATGATAAAAACATTTCACATAAGGAAAGACAGAAAGAGCAAGTGATAGAATAATAAAAACAAAGAATAACATAAGGAAAGACAGAAAGAGAGAGTGATAGAATGATAAAAACAAAGAATACAGGTTACGTCACTTCCGCTTATAAGCCGGCCCGAGTCCACTTTGGTGTTACACATACCGATTGCGGGACTGAGGCCGGCCTCAAACCACATCCAGAGGTGGACTGAGTCCACCTGGCCTCAGTCCGGCTTTTCGAAAAAAGTTGGTGTTACACATACGTCGAGCCGACTCCGGGGCCGGCCTCAGTCCACTTTCAGACGTATGTGTAACAGGGGTCTTAGACCTCATAACGCGTCTCATTTGAGTGTATCTGCATAGAACGTCTTGCTGTAATTGTAAATAGCTTTCAGGTGTTTGATCTTTGTGTGGAGGCCTATGAGTTGTGCATCTTCAGCTGTCAAAGTTATATTTACATTTTTGTAAGTGTTATGTTTGGACATGGATCTGTCATGCACTGTAATGTGCACTTGTATTAATTTTGAAAATTACCTTTTTTTTCTTTCTTACACTGTACATGTAGTGTGTTAAAACTTGTAGTATTTTTGTAAACGTAGCATTTCCTCCATCGACTTTGCACACATACATGACACATGTACATTATTGTACATACCTTATGTAGAGAGGTGTAAAAGCGCAATCAGTTTGTGCAAGAACACAGATGGACCATTTTATTGCAGAGAGAGACATACAAAACTTTGGGAAAGGGTTAAAAGACTTCCCCATAGTTGATATTATTATGGGATAATAGCTTGATAATCTTCCAAGTCAAAGATTAGTTCATTCCTGTTTAATATACCTCAATGCATTTCCTTGGTATTTGACTGAATGACCATTGATAACCTACACACTGTAGTACCAGGCCAGAATTTCTTTTTGTTGTACCAATAAGCTTTTAAAAAGGTTTGTGCACTGATGCTATTCAAGAAAAGATTTCCTCGTATTTTAATGCTGATGTCTGTTGTGAATTTGTTTTCTATAACATTGATTTATTCCAACCATTAGAGCAAAAATGCTAAGAAAAGATATCTAGGCCTACTTTAGCAGAGTATGCACCGTCATTGTGAGGGGGGGGGGGGGTGGTAATATTAGGGGGAGGGTTACCAGTACTACATATATTTGTAAGAGCATTAATTGTTCTAGAGAAAAGTGCAAGTGAGTGAGAGGAGATTCTTGGAGGAACCTCTTTTTGGTGTTTCTTTTCCTCTTTTTCCCCTTCAATTTATGTTCATATGCCTCTAAAGCTTCATGTACGCCACTATATCTATACAGATTATATTGAAAATAATGAAATATGATTAAGATCCATGGGGAGCTACCTGTATATTAAAGCATATAATGATTGGAAAATTCATAATACTCTATACAAATCTTTAGGTTTGTTAAATTAGATATCATCATTAAAAAAACATCATTCTTTTTTTCTTTTTCAGAGTCCTGACTACTGGGTGCACGTTCACAGCTTAGCGAGTCAGAGCGAGGGAGGTATACTGGACGTTGATGATGTTGTCTCCGATGTAGCTGATGACCGTGAGAAGGTAACAATCTAAAATGCCTGAAAATTATTAATTTTAATCATCTATCTGAGGTGTTGTGGTCTAGTGGATACAGCACTGGACCATGGATTAATGATCGAGCCCCGAGCGGCTACACTCCAGAAACCTCCCATGCATTAAACTTTCACAAATTTTACGAGTCTCTCGCTTAAAAATGACTGGATTATACTGTTGAATTTTCATGATTAGCAAATGTTTATTGATACAAGAACAAAAATAATAATAATAAAATACATGTACTGTATTAGATTTCTAGGAGGCTGAATCTACTTGAAATCAAATGCTCAAGGCGCTCCTGTGAAACCCAAAATAAATAAGAAATTAAGTAAAAACACCTGCATTATAAAGAAAGGAAAAGAGGGAAGACAGAACAATTAATTAGATTAAACAGATAGGTTTTAAGATTATTTTAAAATACTAGCTGACATTACTTTTAGATTTTGTTTGGGGTTAACAGTCCTGTCCTTTCGCAATATATTTTCTTGATTTGTCACTCCCCACCCAGGTACAGTTAATTGCTACTTGGTAGGACAAATTCAGTGGTTCCTGAAGCATTTTGGCAGCTGGGGTAAAGCTAGGTTAACATTCTGTAAGGTCAAAATTGAGATGCCTTAATTAGCATCCCTTGGGAAGAATATGTGCGCATTCAAAATGTATATATTGCTTTTATTTTAAAAGTCACTTGTTCCATAAAATAAAAGAAGAAGGATTACAACATTTTCAATACATACAGTTTTTATGAGGACATTTTAGGTAGTGTTTGGAGTAAATCATAATTTTTACGACATATGACATTTTATCTTCATATGAAAATTTAAATGAACAAAAATGCAAAGTGTTTCTACCCAATTAATATACCCATTCAACTCAGAAAAATGCTGTTCATTACCTTTAAGTTGACATTGTTACCACTGTTTTGACATGTTCTTTCTTTGTGGGCTAAGCCCTCATGCCTAACCCCCAAACATGTTTCAACTTTCAATTTGTAGCCCAGAGATTCGGCCTTGAAATCAATCCCCAAAGAATGCAATGACCTTTCATATCAGGGCCGTAAATTGCCGATTGTGATTTTTCTCTCCTCATTTTATAGTCAAAGATCACTGCCAAGTATGTAGTATTAATGGATGATTTAGATCTTGATGAATTAGAGCAATCAAGAAAGGATATCATTCTGTCTTCGGCAGCTCCCCCTTTTATAGGTTACTGTGTCGTCTACGCCAGTAAATCCGGGTAATTGGCAAAATATCTGCAATAACTCTTTTAAAAATTCAGCCTTTTTTCAGAATGAGAACCTACCCAGTGAAAGAAAAATCTGATACAGGGTCCTACAGCCATCATAAATTCCATGTTATGTTAACGAACCTAAAATATGTAGGGCAGAACAAAACGGGTTGACTTGATATCATTATTAGCACTCCAAAAAGTCCACAGTAAGGAGATGAACTAAAGCCATTCAAATCAATTTCTAAATTGTATATTCTAATTTTGGTAAATATGAAGAAAAGAGAGAAAAAAAATAAAAGGTGTGTCACAAATATATGTGGGTTAGGTCCATGGGTGGAATTTAACACCCACGTTATCATCTGAGTTGAAACACTTCAAAATCACAGCACTTGACAATTTTGAAGATTTAGTCAGTATCTTGCCTGCAGTGTATAGATATATGATCCTTCGAGGTGTGACCTTATGTTTAATTCCTTTGACCTTTAACCCAACATGACCTCCAACCAATCAGCATCAAACTGTGACCAATTAGTGTTTAGCTGATCTGTCAATTGGCACTGGGTCGAGCTGGCAGTAATCATGGATAATTTGAGATATTTGACATTGCTGGAGATTGTTTACTGAAGTTTTTCTAGATGGAACAGGAGTTCTGCAACAAACTAGTCTTGCGTAATGTTTTGGGGTACCGTATGTCAATCAAGAATTTTTTGTAGACCAAGCCAAACTAGAGCCTCATATTGCCTGAGGCGACAGTTGGAGAGAAAAAAGGTTCAATTTAGAAATCGGAATAGAACATCCTAAGATTGTTTTCTTCATTTAAAACAAAATAAATACTTTAATTAAAGATAAACTCCAGTTCTGGTAATGCGATTGCATTGTGAAAGAAAAGGTGTGGAATGGATCAGAAACAGTTGATCATGTAGCATATATTAAAGTACTGGTGTGCACTGCAAGGTTCTGGAGTCATCAAAATCATCATAAATTTGGCCGAGTCTTGGTAAAGTAACAAGCACTGTACACAGAAAGCTATATATGGGACAACACACATGGTGTCGGGGCTAGTACTACCTTGATTTCCTTGTCTTTCTATGCTCATTACTCAGCCAGTATACATTTTCTTCAAAAATTGTTTGGCACATGCCGCACATGTCAATATTTGTAATCTTGAACATTCAGTTAAAGTTTTGTTTGATTCTGTGAGAATTATTTTTTTTTTTTTTTTTTACCAGAACTGGAGTTTATCTTTAATTTTTTTCTTTGATTCACAAAGATATCTGAATTATAACACTGTGTCCCGAATTCACAAAGGAGGTTTGTTGAAAATAGGTTAAAAAAGATGTCCTTTTCCCTTCTTCCCTGGACTGTATAATACGATGGACCTACTACATGTATGTAGTTTAAAGTCCATGATAATACCAGCCTGGATAATACTAATGTTCATTTTCTTTTTCAGTCGGTAGGGGGGGGGGGGGGGGGGCGGAGAAGGAAGTACATGTAGATAAACTGCTTATGCGTGCATCTGGTACAAATACCAGAGAACTCTCTTCTGGGTAATCTGTAGAGATAATCTTCTGTTTATCTGTGACGGCCTCACAGCCCAAGATGAACTTCACCTGGCAATTTACCTGCCATTCTTCCTTAATTTATATTTTTTCTGTAGGTGTCACATTCCTGTTTTCTCATTTTCCAAAACCTTGTTCACCTAAATATGAATGGTTAGAGAGTTGCTTTACTCTGTCTATTCCAGGCACACACTCTCATTGGACACTTAATTAGTATTCCATAAAGTCTTGAACCAAGCCTAACTTTGTCATTCTCTGTCTGTGTCAAATCAGAAGTACATACATGCAGGGTATACAGACTGTGGGTCTGTGTAAAGTCTTTATAGTCTCTAATAGTTCAGACCCTTTGCTACAGCATTACTCCAAAGGTTTGTGCCTTCAAACTAGCTATGCTTCATCTTTTTCTGTGTTTGTCTTGTCCAAGATGATGCCTCTCTATCTCACTACATGTACTGTTCATCAACCAACCTATATTTTACAATGCCACATATACACGCCAGTTTACACACCATATTTTCCTGTTCGCCTTTCAATTTGGTAATAATAATTCAAAGCATAGAGTCAACCCACTGGACAAATATCAAGAAACTTGTATCCAAAATATTTGGACACACATTGTTGCAGTTCTGTCATCACCTCGAAAAATAGCAGGAGAGGCCTGCCTGTGACCCATAGGAGACCCTCTTCTCCACCCCTGTCCAGGTATGGCAGCCTTGTCCCGTTTGTAAACAAATACTTCAAGATTCTGACAAGTTGTTTCACTTCATTACACCTTCTTGACTCCTGCCAAGACTACACACCCTCATAGCTCTAGGCTGTGTCAACTTTTTAAACTCCTTTTCATCGGCTATTAGTTACGTTCACACAACAGCCCGTTAACTTTAAGTTTAGGTCATGGTTTACAAGATATCTTGTAGTTATGGACAGTGCAGACGCACTTGTGAATGTAGTTACGAAACTTAAACTTTACCCAGAAGTTACAAGCCATGTTACACGATATTAGAGACATAGCTTTGTGCAGTTCTTCCGAAGGCGGTAGCCCTTTAAATAGTCCTCCCTCAAAGTTACAAATGTATGTGCCATGCAGATACAACTAAGTTTGTTTGAGAATACCCTAGCTTGTAGTTAATATCAATGCTTTGATTGCTTTCCCAGGGTGTAGTTTCAAAACTGTCAATACCATCGCCATTGTTAGTGGATCATTATTATTACTTCAAGGTTTCACAAACTTGAAGTTCAAAACAGTGATGGTCCCGTGTAAACATAGCCATTGAATACTCGGGTAGGTGTCTGACTTTCCGCGTTCTAAGTTTTGTTTAATCATTGGTCACATCCTCGCTCTAGTTTCTACATCTTCTTGAAGACCACAGAAAATGTCCGCACCTTCTGTCCTCATCAAAACTATCGAAAGCCTTCATACCGCAGAATTTCACCACAACGAGGACACTGGAGTATTTAAAGTGCACGTTTGCTTCTGACTTAAAAAAACACAGAAACGTTTGAAACATGAAATTCTATACTTGTTCAAATTGCAGAAATTTGTTGTTGTATGTACATGTAGGTTGTGATAAGATTTTTGGACCGCCTGAAATGTCATGAATCTGAATCTCTCGCCTAATTTGCGAAGATTTCATGCCCCAAAAGTGTCTGGCTATTTGATAGAATAAATTAAGGATAAAGTCAAAAAAATATCTAAAGAAAATATATACCGGTATCTCAGTTGATCTGTTCAGTGTCATTAGATGTGTTTCATTTGAAAAATAAAGTATACTGTAGTTTTTGAAGGGTCCCTCATGAAAAAGAGTTTGTAAAATTGCATCATTCTGTGAAAATGGTTGAAACGAAAAATCGAGGATACCTTGAAAGTAGCAAGCCATGTCAGCAATTTCATTTTTAAGGTTACATGTCATGCAGTTCTCTAGAGAAAAAAAATTCTCTAGAAAATATTCTACACTATTACCACGTGGGTGTTTTTTGTACAATAAAAAAGAAAAGGTGGCCTAACAGAAATAACAAAACAGATGCCCATTAACATAGCACAACTTGAGGTACAGCCCAGTCATTTGTAAACACATTAAATTGTAAACAGTGCAGTGTGCATGGATGCTTTCCCCAAACAAGCATGGCTTATGCCTTGGAGGGAAGTCCTGTCTCCACGGCCAACATCAACACTAGGGGCATTCACACTGCAAGCAAAAACTCAAGTTTTTCTTACATTTAAGAGTTTTGTCAGCAGTTACTAGGCAACTACCCTTTAACACAACAAGAAAATACCTCCAGAGTGTTGTTTTTGTAAGTGATGGCCAAAACTCTGCCAGTTTTTTTTGTAGTGTAAATGCTTGCTCTCAAAACACTGATGAATTATTCCAGTGTCTCACATGACTCTACTAGCTTCTGCGCTTTCCAGTGCAAAGCAACGTCAAGTGGTTTATGCGCACAACTCACCAAAAAACAAAACAAAATTTTTAAACGCTGATGTTTTTTAATGTTTTTTACCGGTACCGGTAGTATAAATGGTACCGTATTTGCCGGCGTAAAGGCCGCAGTTTTTTCGGGTGAGAAAAAATCAAAAAGTCGGGGTGCGGCGTATACGCAACAACAACAAAATTCAGCGGTCAAAACATCACGTCCATTTGCACATATGGGACTATATGAACGGTAGCATGACTAGACAACGGTACAGGACAATTCTAGAATAACTCCACACAACTTACCAACAATTTTATGTTGCATAGTTGACATGAAGACGAAAAAAATTATTTTTCTAATAAAATCTGCCGATAGATCTAGATCTAAGTCCGTACCATTGCATCGCCAAAAAGTAAAAAAAGGGACAGGCCGTTACTTACGGAGCTAGCTGCCGCGCAACGCAACTGCGCAGGTCGAAAAAACGCTATTTCGGATTACTCCGCACATCGAGGTAGGGGTATTGTAGGATACCAAATCTGCGTACGATACAGTAGCTTAAAAGTCGATGAAGATCTGCTAAATGATGATCATTTTTGAGGTTAACTTCTTGTTGATTTATAAGAATATTGATGAATTTGGTATAGTTTGTAAAAAAAAAAGAGTGTTCTACAAGAAAATTACAATCATTTTGTTTGGTCCGTTTTTTTTTTCTCTCCTTTTTTTTTTTTTTTTTTTTTTTTTTTTTTTTTTTTCCTCTACGAAATGTCAAAGTTGGGGGTGCGGCCTATACGGCGGTGCAAGCTTCTGCCTGTTCTTGGAAGTTCATGATATGATCAAAGAATCCTTTTTATAACAACCCCCCCCCCCCAATGTAAGCCTAAAAATGAAGACCTTTCTGTAAAATGTACCCACCCTAAAAAAAAAACAGACAAATTCTTGAAGATAATGTTAAGAAGGATGTGATGGTAACTGTACTTTCAGTATTGTTTAGTCTTTACAGAATACTGTTTATATTATGAGGAGTGTTTACAGTGTACACCTGTACCTGGTATGCCCTTTTAAAATACTTGTCTACATTGCCTGCAAGGTTAATGTTTTCGTCTGGTTGAGGTACCTGCAAGGGCCTAGACCAGTCTCAAGAGATAACACAAATATTTCATGAAAATCTTAGAGTACATGTAGATCCACCATTCAAGCGTTAAAGTTGTGTGAATAACTTACAATCTTACGCTAGATACAGGTTGCAGATTAATGCTCTACCTATGAATCAATCATGATATACATGGGGGAAGATATATATAGAGGCTGTGTGCATGAATGCTATGAATATTACATCCTCCTAGGCTATACTGCAAGTCATCCCTTCATACCCAACACCAGTGAAAGGGCACACGCACATTAGGCCTGTCTTCATCAGCTCAAGAAATAGCCCGCTATTTCTGATTTGGGAAATAATCCTGATGCTCGAAATCGTGGCTTCACCAGACTGATACGCTCATCACAAACTAGCTCGAAAATAATCTCGAAATTGACCCATGCGCACTTCAGAGACTAACTGTATGACCAGCGTGCGGATTTAAGATCTTACCTGCGCTGTAAAACGTAAACAAGTACCGGCTGTGCATGCATGCAGCGCAGGTTAGAGCATTTATTTTATACAAACACTGAAAAGCGGAAATCGTTGTGCATAGTGGGATCGGGATATTTGACTCCATACGGTCTGATGAAGATGGGTGTAAACTATCCAGCTATTTGGGAAATAGCGGGATATTTTGCAAACTAGACCAAGATATCTTGGGATGATTATCTCGACCAAATATCCCGTTAATTGCAACTTCAGGCTGATGAAGACGACAATTATCTGGATAATTTGGGATCGGAATAGTTGAAATAGCGGGATATTTGGCAATCTCGAGCTGATGTAGACAGGCCTACAGATCTACCGGAGGGTAACTCGGGCGACGATCCACCTGCGCTGGAAGGCAATTGACTTAGTGCTTGAATAATTGGAATAATTCAAATGACCACAGAGCAAATTACCGCTAGCGCTCTATGTGGGTCGGGAAGGCTTGGAAACGCTTATAAATATGCAACTTGTAAAGTTCTGTAGGTTATCTCTATCCTATTATGTGCTTTCCATGTAAGAATTGTTATTTGGAGTATGAAGATGGAAAAGGATATTAAGAATGTATTACGGAAGGAGGTATTAGCTCTATTTTGCATTATTTAATGAATTTCTTATCCAAAGGGCTTTCTTAAAATCTATACTGGTATTGGAGTCTAATTACGCTGTAGCGGTAACATCCTGTTATGTTTGCTATTCCAGTTCTAATCGAGAACAAAATACACAGAAATGAAGAATAAATTAACTGATAAGTTCAAGAAGAGCCCTGCTAAATTATTGTTCAACAAACTGACTTTAAGTCAGAATATCTCTCTTTTGAACAGAAACTTTCAAGCTCGATGTCTTGTAAAAAGAAAATACTCTGCCACTTTCAATACTTCTGGAGGAGTTGGAGGAAGAGTTGTACACCACATACCATCATGACCCTCTGAGGATCATTTAAGATATAGATAATGCTCCTAGGTAAATAATGGAGATTTGATTGAAAAATGCTGTACTTCTATCTTTCTAGTTCCTACCAAAATATATACACACCCAAAAAGTGCAAACATGATGTTATCTTTAAAAAACGAACCTGTATTGGCGTACAATGCAAGATTTGGGTTATAAGGGTGCACAGGCTGGTTTTATATATGCCCCCCTTTTGAAACCCAATATGGGATTGTAGGCCTACCCAGTTTTCTTTCCCTGTTAGAGATTTTGGAAGAAGTTTCCCCCCCCCCCCCCACAACCAATACTGGAGGGGGTGGGGGGGGGGGTGGAGACCCCTTTTGATTAAATCGATTAAACATGATGAGGTCTTGTAGGCTAACACAGTTTTATTTCCGTGTCAGAGATTTTCGAAGAAGTTTTTCCCCACAACCAATACTGGGGAAAAACAAACAAACCCTTTTGATTACATTGATTAAACATGAGGTCATGAGGTCAAGACCAACACTGAGACATCAAAAACCTGAGACAGGTCTCACCACATCGCTGATAACATCACCTGTTTGCGCAGTTCAGGGGAACGTGATGTATATGATTTTGAATATTGTTTTTGTCTCAAATAAACTTAAACCATAGAAGAAAGCTTTTGCATGTACAATATTCACAATTACCCCAAAGTAAAGGTTGATATTAGAATCACACTGTTATTTGAATAAGAAAAAGGTGTCCTTTAAGATCACTCTTTAGAAATGTTATCATCTAAACATTATAATTTTACCCGACACGAATGTCGTTTGGCAAGACATTGATCTACCTTTACCTTTGTTAATGGGTACTTGGCAGGAATTAATTCCTTGAAATGCTAGAGCACCGTAATGGCAGCCATGCTGCTAAAGCCAGGGTAATAATCGGGAGCGCCAGGAGTGTCAAGTCTGACAGATATGAGCGCCATACAAGAACCCACTATTGTTATTATTATCATGAAAGAAGCTGATCTTTAAAATTGACAATCAACCACCAGCTCCTGTACCTCCTGCACAGTTTGGCACAAATTCTCAGCCAAACTATCCATCATCACAATCTTTCTTTTATAATAAGTTTGCAAAATAAAATTCCAAAGAAATTCTTAATACCATTTGATACCAGTTCCCTAAAGACATTCAGCGTAGAGGCTTGATGAGTGAGGGCATTGTTTTGATAATTTGCTGTAAGAAGTAAGAAGATTCTTTTTAAAGATACGCTCCACGCAAGGAGATTTTTTTTAAAGATACACCTATCAACTTTAATAAATGAGAAGCAAATGATCTTACAGAAGATAAGGCATTTGAACTATTCTTTCACCTACTGTAAATCAGGAGATTAGATATTTAACACATACTGGTAGTTGTCAAGGTGCGAAATGACGCTTGTTTTATAGAAATAAATACAAAGTGGTGTGCTACAAATGCATGCAATATTTAGTGAGCACTTAGGAAGAATGTTTACTAAATTATAATGAAAGCATTTATATGCTGCGTAGATCGACATGTTAAACAATAAAAGTGCTCAAGGTGAAAGCACGTATTGTCTGAAACTACAGTCTATATATAGATGAGGAGGATGCAGATACAAAACAAATTCTCATCTCGAGTAGATACATCCTAGATAAACAGTCAATTTTTTCTAGTTTAAAGATAAAGACCAGTTATGGTCGTGCGACACGTGCGTGATATCTATCAGGTCCAAATAGATATAATAATTTACCAAATATATCAATTAGTAGGCGGTTTCTCAGCAAAATTTGTATCATCACGTGTTAGTCAAAACATATTCTTTCACATGATTGGTAATAAGAGCTTCCATTTCATTTTTTGAGAGGGGGGCATTTCCAAAACTAGTCTTTACCTTTAAAACATTGCATGGTAAGAAGGCTATCGTCATATTTTTCATATGTGAATAGGTTCATTTTATTTGCATTGTAAATTGTATGCAAGTGTGAACAGCTCTGATCAACCTACTTGATAAGGTTATTATTTGGAGAGGCAATGAATAGAAAGCGATTCCAGAAATAGCTCAGAGCGTGTCTTTCAACTTGGCAGTAATTTACTGTGTCATCGCGTCATTCTCCTGCAGCCCTCTAGCCTAGAAATAGGAACATGTTGACATTATTTCAATTTATTTGGCAAATAGGAGGTAGGAGTTACACACAGCCCTCGATATAGATTAAGATATCACTTCTCAAGACTTATTTGTACACCACCTTTACACATTTCTAGATAATTTGATTTGTATTTTTGTATTCATTTCATTAGAGGCAGTTTGTTTGCTTGCATATTTCTGAAAGTGATGCTATTGTTGCATAGATCGATTTAAATTTGTTTTTCTTTTGTTGGTTGGTTTATGATGATAACTTGTGTTTTTGAGGTCTTTTTCAATACAAAGCAGATAGACGTCATATACTCAGCGTAGCAGACAGTTTACCAACTCTGTTTGTACATGTAATTAGTTTGACATTTGAGTGTCTTCTGTGTTGCTGCATAAGGGTATGCCACAATGCCCCACATATTTTTTAAACATTTTAATACAAACTAATGGTCAGTGTTCACTTTGCAAATAAACTCCAAAACATTAACTCCAAAACATTGAGCATTAAGCAGTAATGGTCCAACTGTCCATGCACAGTACAGCGAAACCTGTCTATAAAGACCACCCAAGCCAAGGGAGACAAGAAAAGTGGTCTTTATAGGCAGGTGGTCTTTAGGTACAGTTGCCTATAAGTACATGTTTCAATGAGAAACCATTTTCAAGGGAAACAAAAAATGTGGTCTTTGTAGACAGGTGGTCACTAAAGCAGGTTTGACTGTATTTTGAAGAAATATTGAGAGTTTAAGTTTTTCTTTGAGATTAGACCTGTGTTTGCTCCTTCTTTCACCAGGCCCCCTCCCCTAGACTAAACAAACTATTAATATTAACCCAGAATTTTCTGATGAGATTACAGACAGTTCTTTTCAGGACTCCCCATTCCCCCTCTCTCACATGGTGCAACCGTATTAAAGCCTACTGTATATTTTAAGTTCTATTTATTCTTTATCTTTCTTTGCAGCTTACAGCTCATTTTGAGGAGCAGGATCCTAACAGAGCGCATGTCGTCAGCAACCATCTAGTCGGCGATGGCACCAGTACCTGCGCCAGCTCTGTAGGCACCGCCAGCCCCATCAACTTCTCTGACATGAACCACGTCAACAACAGCAACAACAAGACCCACCACATGCACCACAGCCGCCACAGCCCTCACATGAATGGTACATTGGAGGAGGACAATGAGATGGATGTCGTGGTAACGGGGGAGGAGTCAAGTAAGTTATGAGGCTGTTGTATCGTCTCCATGGAGATGATAGAAAGCATTGAATACTTTAGCAAAGAGGGAGTGGTCTTCTGGCTCTGAACAGAGCTATCTACATGTATATACAGAGTTTGGCCAACTTGGTTTCACTTGATCACAACATGGCGTATATTCTTTTGTTTTGTGCTTGCCCAACAGAGCAGTAGTCGCCATATTGTGTCCAACTCGAACCGCGTTGGCCAAACTCTGTGTATAGATGGCTCTGGCTCTGAACAGATTGTATAATGTTAAACAAGAAACTATCAAGTACATGGAGCTTTTTTGGGGAATATTGTGAGTGGTTAACATTCGCCAAAGGTTGAACAATCTGGTTATACATGTACCAACGAGAGTGACATTACAGGTTAACTGACGAAAGATCAAAGAAAATATTTCATACCTGACAATGAGATGGGTGTGGTGGTAAGAGGGGAGGAGTCAGGTAATTTACAAGGCCGTTATATATAAGGGAATTCTCTTTAATTAAAATAAATGACTACCGGTAGATTTGATATATACGAAGGCGTAGTCGTACTGTTCCAAATATTGGGCCCATTATAAACGATGGAGTTCTTAGCTACGAGTTTAATAGTGGAACTACATGTATGTGAATCTATTGAGATACCAGTATGCATACCTGTAGGTTTTCTCACGTCAGACTTGATTATATTGGCCAGGTAAAATGCAATAAAGCCAGGTAGATTTGACAAGCATTACCTGGGCTTACTTTACCTTTCATGGAGGAGCGTGCAGCTATCCCATAAATTAAGAAATACTATAGCCACGTTGGTCAGGTGCTGGGAGCCAGGTAAAGCTTGCAACCTGTGAAGTTCATCTCTTCCATCTTTCATGTGGTAGCCATTGTCGTTAAAGGGACCCAAGTGGTAAATTCTACAGGTACATGTACTAGAACAGATCTGTTCTTCAAAGTTGACATTCTTGTTTATTTCATGTTACCGGCCCAAATTAATTCAATTCAATTCAATTTCATTATTTCCACAATTCAATTAAAATGACAATAAGAACATTCAAAACAACCTATGAACTAAAAGTTATAAACATAGCAATGCAGTAAAGGTATGAAGAAGTTCAACAACAATAAAAGGTATACATGTTGTTCAAAATTATAACAGATTGAAATAACAAAAAAACTAATCAAAATGTGGAGGGACAAACAAAGGCCAAAGGCCTATCACAGGCTTGTTTCTGGAAATATAATATAATAAATAATGATATAGAATGTATTTTAGAACAAAATTAACAAAAGTATTTTGGAACTAAAGTAAATTAGAATAAAAGAGTACACCTGTAGCTCCTCTTTTTGTTATAAATATAGAGTATTTGTTTCGAAATTGTGGGGAAAAATAGAAATGATCAGGAGGGAATGTGCATGTTGATACCGGTATGTAAACAAATACATGTACATATATCTCTTGTCTTTTTATTTGCTTATGGTTGTTCTCCTATGCAAAACACAAACATGTATATGTACATGTAGGGCCTATATATAGGCCTACGCGATGGTTGGTTGTAAAATGAGCAATGGGAGTCACTAGTTTCATATTACCAACATAATTAATTTAATCGCTCACTTTGAGCTATTGATATGTTAAAGTAATTCAGGATTCTAAACCAGGATATGAGTTCTACAATATTATTTTAACGCTTGTTCCTTTTGGTATTTTGGCAGATTATGTGATTAAACAATTATGATCTTACCTAATTTTTTTATATCTCAAATTTCCCCAGAAAGATAAAAAAGAATACAGCATTAGGCAGCTTCAATCATAATGGGAAACCTCACTTTTTTCAATCTGATAATCACCCTTTAAAATCTGGTTATCACCATTTTAATCATGGTAGTTAGTAATTTGTATTGTATTATGCTTGTATCCATTTGTGTTCACCAGTTCCCCTATAAGTTTTTTTTGTAACTTGGCAATCTAAACACTCTTTGTTAATTCTGTTGTGTTCTTTTGTATGTTACTCTTAATATTTTGTTGTTGGTATGAAATCTTACATTTTAGGCTAAACATGATTTCTTCATTGATTTGCATAATGTACATGCCCTCATGAAAGTGGTGTATAATTCAATTTCATTATTCACTTTTATAGAATATCTTTTCTTTCTCTTTTTGTTATATACAGATTCCAAGTTGTTAGTGAGGAGAGGGAGTGACCCTGTCATCACTAGCATGTTAACCAAATCAGATGTGAACGGTGAAAACACAGTCATGGACAAGAATGCCAATACTTTGCCTGCAAAGGTAAGTCCTATGTAACCCTTATTTAACACGTGATACTGTAAACTGCCTAAAAAGAAATAAACAAAGCAGCAAAATAAAAGCAAACTTTAATAGTGAAGGGTGCTTCAAACTTTTGTTTATTATTACATACCTATAGCTGTACATTCATTGTACATGTATCTATACTCCAGTCACATCAACAAGACTAGCTCAAGACCAAGATTTCTCAGGATATTTTCTCGACCAAAAATCCCGCTAATTGGAACTGCGGGTTGATAAAGAAGCAAATTAGCTTGATAATTTGTGATCAGGATAGTTAAAATAGTGGGTATTTTGGCAAACTTGAGCTGATGAGGACGGGCTTTATGTTGCACACAACTCCTTTGTTTTTCACACATACCTCCTATTTTTGTTGTTGTATGTGTATGGTGATTTGTTTTTAGGCAGTTGTGTAATTGAGTTTTGACAGAAATGGATCAATCAGATATGACTATTTATGGATTGGGGACCGACCTTGAACGTCACCATCTGAAAAAAATGACTCGGTTTCGAACCAGGATCCGTTTGAGCCAGTTTGTAGGCCAAGAACAGAGAGCTGACCAAGTGAACGTACCACTAGACCAACTCCGTCTCCAGTTAATTGAGTCATGTCCATAGGATGCTGCAGGTGTTCTCCTAGTGCAATATCGTGATTATGCATGAGCAAATAGGCAATTTGGGCCAAATTTTCTTTGAATGGAAATTTCTCTATAGACTATTCTATACAGATTAAGCATACATTCCAGTTGGTCCTAATTAATCTAACGTTCCCACCTCCCCAGGTTTAATCTAAAATCAATCTGTTGCGATTTAAAATCCTAGTTTAAGCTTCTACCAATTGTTACAAATATTAACTATTAAACATGTAGGCATATTCATGATTATGTAAATGTATGCGCATGGGCATTTATTAAGTTGGTGAATGGGAGATCCTATAAACAGCCACAATCATGGGTAAAACTTGGTAGTTTTCCCTTAATATTCTGCTGTTTTGGGTAATTGTGTGTTGTGTGAGACGCAAGAGGGTGAATATTGAATAATGTAGAACCCTCTATTGAAATACAATGGACATGATTCTCTGATAATATTAAGGTGTATAAGGCAATGCACTTGAAACCGTATACAGCAGGGCGCGACAAACCCGCTTGCCCGACGTCCCGGGGCAACCAAATTGAGCCGTCGGGCAAGTAAATCAAATTATCACTTGCCCGATTCGGGCAAGTGATACTTTTACAGTAATTTCCTAGTGTCCAAGAACTCTACCATTCACCCGTCAACTTCTTACCCGTCGTCAAAATCCAGAAGCAAAAAAGCGATCGTTCCGATTTCGAAAAAACTTCACAGACAGCTAGCCAGCTCAGCTAGCTCAGCGCGCATGCAACAGTGACACTTCAAGCCATGAATGCCGCTCTGCCTCCGCGCACGGCCGGCCGTGAGCTAGCTAGAGACAGCTAGCGCGATCGTACCAGCTGCGAGCTTATTCGCGCTCTCTCTCTCTAGCTCTGCAGGCCGCACCGACAGGCCTTTGCTATTCTCTGATTGCCGATTGGTTGAATCACGCCAAATATGACGTCATTATTCTAGGGAAATGAACACGTGCGAATCGGAATGGAATAAACAACAGGGATTTTCTAGTAAGTACAAAAAGTCAAATGTTTGATATTTATTCATAATGACTGTTAATGATTGTGAACATATTATTTAAAACTCGCTGCTCATATAAATCAGATGAATGTTTTTGTCTCGTTTTCAATTTATTACTGCGGTCTCAAGATCCGACCGAGCGAGTCATTTTGATAATAGTATCGAGACCCCCAGAATATAAGCCGTTGTTTTGTTTTCATGGTTTTAGCGACGTTGTTTAGTCTAGTTTTCGCATACTTATCCGAGATTTATCGTAAAATATCTTCAATATTATTATTTAGTAAGAATTTACAAATTTTGGCATGATCTTTATAGCAGTGAATGATGAAATAAAAATGTCCGTACTTTATTTAAAATAGTTGATTACCCATTATTTACATGACGTTACACTGTACATGTATGTGCATTAATTTGCTATCTAAAACACTAACTTATCATTACGAGATAATAAATGCTTTAACCTCGAGTCCTTTTTCGCTTTAAAGTTTTGGGCAAGTGGAAATATTGTTTGGGCAAGTAAATTGAAAACCCACTTGCCCGACAGGGCAAGTGGTGAAAAAAATTCTTGTAGCACCCTGTACAGTTCTCTATGCTAATTCATGGGCATACAACATTGCAGCCTTCTTGTAGCTTGGTTTGAACTTGAGAAATTAATATTATAAATTACAACTAGCAAACAATCAACAGCAGTTGATTTAAGAAGTCTCTTGTGGCCTGAGGGATTGATATATTACATTTTAATATCTCTTAATAATCTGTGAGGCAACTGTGGAAGTGACCTCGTTGCCTGAGTGTCAATACAGAGTGCCATAGTGTAGTGTAATCACTTTGTGTTATTATGGGGTACACACATTTTGAACTCGAGGCTGATGGAATATATTTCTTTTTTGTGGATATCCTCAGAACAATTTTGTTTCCACTCTGTGAATTCTATAAGTAAGTTTTCTGGAAGATGTGAATACACTGTAAGAGCAATAGCAACTCAAAGTCAGATTATATAGCCCTACTACCTACTACCAGCTATTTGATAACCTGGAAGCCATGAATTGCCGTGCCAAAGCCTGTGTGGACCACTGGACGGGACTTGTGTAGTGACTCGATAAGAAGAAGACCAACTCAATTTGGGTGTATCTGCATGTTAGCATACAATGCAGCTGTAATGAACGATGGAGAGAGAAGTAGAATAACAATTGTTGCAGTGATCAATGTCTCACATGGAAACGTAAACATATTAAACTGAGAAACTAATTGTTCATAGAAACAACTTGCCACTTACCTATAAAGACTCACTTTTTGGTCTTCCTCAAACATTCTTAATGTACATGTAGGGCCCTACAGGTATTTCTGGAAACTGTAATTGGAACTTTAGTGTAACTCATTTTAGAATACAGGTTGCCGTTTATTTTTAAGGAACTTCCCAGGTCGAGATCGAGAACGAAAGAGAGAGAGAGAGAGAGAATTTGAAATAGGTACTGTGATGAACATTTGATAACAGTACCTGGCTTTAGTGTGGGTGTACGTTTTTATTGTCATGGAAACTCGCCCTGTAGTACATGCTTTAATAGAATTTGATGAGCATGGACCCAGGCAGATGTGTTTAGACTGGTACTAGCTTGCGTTCCATTCGTTCGCATATAAATTACTCAACCAGATTCTTCCCAAAATCAATTGCCACATACATACATGTACATGTATCATGATATAGACCAATTTGTTGTCTTGAACATATTGGCCCGAATTCACAACGCAAGGTTTGAGCTCAGACCAAGGTTTGAGCTCAAACCTCCTTTTGTTTCGCCAAACCTCCTTTTGTTATTTACAAACCAGGTTTGTAAATAACAAAAGTTCTGTGAGAATGTATTTTTCCATCATTACCAAATATCCAATTTACATTGTAGACCGAACTGTAGTTACTTTTTTTCAGGCAATGGGAAATGGACAAGAGGCCTGTCTTCACAAGCTCGAGATTGCCAAATATCCCGCTATTTGAACTATCCCGATCGCAAACTATCCAGCTAATTTGCGTCTTCATTAGCCGAAGTTGCAATTAGCGGATATTTGGTCGGGATTGTCATCCCAAGATATCTTGGGATAGTTTGCAAAATATCCAGCTATTTGTCCGGTGCATCTTCACCAGACCGAAGACTCGCACCATGCGCGAACGCTGGGCAAAATATCTCGAGCTTATTTCTCAAGGTCAAGTTTCAAGTTTTGAGGTCGAATCTCGAACTAATGAAGACGCGATTTGTAACTTCGGGATCATTTCCCAAATCAGAAATAGCGGGCTATTTGACAATCTCGAGATGATGAAGACGGGCCTAAGCTGAAAGACTGTAGAGGTGTTGGGACCTACCAGGTTTAGTGCAATGGAAGCACGTGCAGTAGTTTATCCTCACTCCTTCCCTTGCCCCTCAGGAATTTAGATAGGCAGGTGGGAATGAGGGGTGTGATGATATCTGACTCGTCTTCATTCAAGGCACATACGTTTATTTCTCAAGCTGATTGCCATTAAGGTTTGACAATTCAGTAATCCTTATACAGGTGGCAGCCCTGTACTAGTCTGCAAGCACAAACCCTGGTCAGTCGTAAAAGAGAGTGCCATGTATAGCTGCTCCTGACACAACCAGTAGGTAGCTGGGCTAGGTTTCTCTCAAGGCACAATGATTTTTTGATAAAGTGTCAAATTAGGGCCTGTGCTTGCAGACTAGCCCTGTACTTGTACACTAGCCCTGTACTTGTACAATTACATTCAGCAAATCTGAGTTATTTTGTACCATATTTTCCTGGTTTTGTCTAATATTTTAGCACACTTACGGTAATCATTCTAAAAGACGGGGGAGCATTTGTGTATAAATCCATGACCCCTGACCCTCAGTCATGAGGATGGGAGAAGAACAAATGAATTGATTGACAACTTAATTGCCCATTTAGCAGACAAGATATCTAGGAAGTACTTTGAATGCAAATTATCTTAATTTTCCTAATACTAGTAACAAAATATCTTAGAACTGCCCAAGTACATGTACATTGTACATTCCAGAAGTAGGGACTTTTATATTATATGGAAGTCAGGATGCCGAGTCACAAACGACGCTTTTCAAATCAGTTATTACCACTTCAAAATATGAATGATTCACGTTAAAATGAAGAATGGAAAAGAAATTTGGATAATAATTTCTAGGTATATATTTCCTAAAAGACCATCAATTGCAGGAGCTACACTGTACATGCAGGTTTTCATTTCATTTTGATTATTCAAAAATAAAAATCATATTGATTGCACCAACATGGCTTTTCTAGGAAGAACTCTTTTCACTTGTATACATGTGAGTGTGGTCAATTTTTATGGGGGCGAAATATCCAAAAATAGCGTTACTTTCTTTGTATCTACACCTCCGCTTATTGATGTTCAATAACAAAAATAGTGTTATTTCTTTGTATCTACATTGCCGCTTATTGATGTTCAATTGGCTGTGAAACCACTAACGAGTGACATTGGGAAACTATTGTCAGTAATGTAGGCAAAGAATGTTAGAAATGCCACAATGAGTTTTTGATGAATGCTTATTTAAATCAGATCATCCTTGCGGTAATGTTGTATCAAAAGTTGACCAATTTTTTGTAAATGCACTGAACCACATACTGGTAGTTGCATGAATGAGTTGTGGAAGCCTAGAATGTAGAGAGGATTACATTTTCATAAATTAATGCAACAATTTATGAAAATGTAATCCTCTCTAAATTAAAGTGATCAATTCATAATAATATGAACCCTCTCCTCATGCCTACATGTAATAAAATATTCTGATGTGATTTTTATTTCTATCAATCACTCAGTCTACTGCATGCAGAAGAAAATGCTCTGATACAAATTTCATTTCTATTAAAATAATGAATAAATCTCTATACATGTACAAATGTACACTGTATATCGTGCTAAATAAGATGTTCTGAATTTCTGATACAATTTTTTTGCATTAATAATTACTCAATTAATACAATGAACCTGCATGACCCAAGAAAATGAGCAAATTTCAATTTTCTTGAATTAATGTAGGAAAAGCTCTTCAAGCAATTTGCACAATGATACAATTTTATTGTCAAAAGTAAGTTGACAATCCAACAATTTATCAAGCCACTTCTAAAAACCAAGAAGTTGCTTGTTTCCTTGAATATGAATGTGTTACGAAAAAGAAATGTTGAGGCCTATTGTTTATTTCAAGATGAATAGTAGGAAATTGAACAGTATGGATGCCTGAAATTAGGGTCCTTCTCGGACAAATTAAATCAAAAATGAAAAATAAAAAATGCACTCTCCTTCACCATCACCAAAACTTCAGAATATTTGTTATGGCATAAAATCACAAATTGTGTATACTTCTTCTACTAAAAATGAACCTTACCAATATCTTGAATGCCATTGTGTTCAGCTTAAAGTTGGTGGAAGCTGTAGGAGAGATGAAGACCATATATCCCCCTGTCCACACACAACATTTTCAGTGACTAGTCATGATTAGCTATACCGTTTCGCGATAGTGATACCGTTTCGCGATAGTTTTACGACCAAAATTGTAGGTGTGGACGCTCACTAACGATACGTCGTATAACGAAACTAGTCTAACGAAACGCAGGTTTGGGCATCGTTTCGAACTGAAACTCGATAAAGAATCACGGACATTTTGTGTGTGGACGGAACTAGTCTAACTGGGCGGGGCTTAACGTGACCTCGAGCGAAAGGAGATATGAGCTCTCATTTCTGCTTCCAGCTGACCGCTGCGCAGCCAGCTGATTATACATAAATATACTGCAAGCATTGTTCCAGTGGCACAGTCAATGCAAATACTAGTACTAGTGCTTCACATGTGTTTCGGTTTCGGTTCCGACTGCGCAGTAGCAAACTGTGCACCTATACGACGTTTCGTTATAGAGTTTCGGGATAACTTTTTTGTGTGTGTGGACACCCTGGAATTTATACGATGATTCTTTAGTGACGACGTTTCTTGTGTGTGGACATCCTGGAATTTATATGATGATTCTTTATACGACGTATCGTTATAGAGTTTCGGGATAAATTGTTTTGTGTGTGGACACGCTGTTAATGTCTGATTAAACGGCTATTGATGAGAATATTAATCAGCAAGTGAGTACTTTATAAGTGGATAGGCATGTGCTTAACTGAAGGTCATTGTCATTAGTAGGTGACTTGCTAGTCTTTAAAGAAGGGTAAGAAGAGTGGAAGTGATGTGGTGGAGCTCAAAGTTACAAGGACTAATGTAGCTGTTGCCTAGGTGCCGCAGACCGTCTGAAATCCTGTCTTAGCTTTGTTGCCTATAATACAATCAAACCTGTCTATAAGGGCCACCCAAGCGAAACAGAAAAAATGGGTACTGTAGACAGGTTGCCTTTCTAGACAGGTTCTACAACACACATTTCTCTCTCAAAGGAAAAAAAATGCATGGCCACTATAGAGAGGTGGCCACTTTAATATACAGGTTTTACAGTACTATTACCATTTTGTGTGTGCAATTCATTGTAAATGACCACACAAAGTGAAATTTGTGAACCTAATGGTAAGCAATCATCTACATAAAACAAAAAAGTAAGTGAGAGCCCTTTGTACACCTTGAGAAAAGGTTCACTACTCTCCTAGTCTCCTTAACTTATAAATTGATAGTACAGTCAAACATGTCTAAAGAGACCGCCCAAGGGAAACACAAAAAGTGGTCTTTGTAGACAGGTTCCTTCAGTACATGTTTCAATGAGAAACCATTTTCAAGGGAAACAACAAATATGGTCTTTGTGGACAGGTTGTCACTAAAGCAGTTTTGACTGTAGTACAGTATTATGAACTCCTGCTAATGAGAGACTGGGAGGGGGAGACTAGCCATCTTCGCTTCTTTGACTAGTCTTTATGTGGCTAATAATAGTATAATGAAGTGTCATCGCTTCCAATTAAAGCTCTCAGGAGATAGCTTCCGAAGGTCCCTCGGAGCGTTTTAAGATAACCTTCGTTCCAGACAAGTCCTATCTTCTGCTATTAACGTATTGAGTATCTTCGTATTGAACATGTTGATGTGGTCTTTGTAGACAGGTTGTCACTAAAGCAGGTTTGACCGTAGTATTATGGACTCCTAATGATGAGAGACTGGGATGGGAAGACTAGGAGGGGGAGACTAGCTATCTTCGCTTCTTTGACTAGTCTTCATGTGGCTAATAATAGTATAATGAAGTGTCATCGCTTCCAATTAAAGCTCTCAGGAGATAGCTTCCGAAGGTCCCTCGGAGCGTTTTAAGATAACCTTCGTTCCAGACAAGACCCATCTTCTGCTATTAAACATGTAGGTATCGAGTATCTTGATATTGAACGTGACGATGAGGGAGGCTGTAGTGTAGTATATTCCATCTCCTAACCCTGTCAAAATTACTTCGAATGGGCAATTCTACCCTGTAATAATTCAATTTGTATGAAAATGGAAAAATAAGAAAAACAGAAGGGATTTTTTTTATTTTTATGAATCGGACCTCAGGAGATAGCTTCTGAAGGTCCTTTGGAGCATTTTAAGATAACCTTCGTTCCAGACAGGTCTTTTCCTCTCCTACATGTATTGAACATCTAGGTATTTGAGTATCTTGATATTAAGCATGATGATGGGTGAGACTGTAGTGTACATGTAGAACATCTCATCTCCTACCCCTGTCATATTTACTTTGAAAGGGCGATCTTACCCTTGTTATATTTGTATGAAAGTGGAAAAGTAAGAGAAACAGAATGGTGAAAGTTTGTACTGAATCTGACCAATGTTAAGAAAATTATGAGTGTTTGAAAGATGAGATCACTAAAACGATGTGAATCACAAATTGGCAAGTTGGTCACTGGATTGTGACGTATTCACTTTTCACTGAGAACTCTCCGTTTTTCATGTACGCACAGTATCATAAATTGCTGTTTTTCTCCTATTAGAGCCTTCTCTTTTGGGGCACGTCTCAAAATATAATGTTTCTCTAAAAAGATGTTTCTCAAAGTGTTTCCTGCAATTTTTTCAATTCCTTGTAGTTACACTTAATACTATCTTCAATGCCATTATCTGTAGGATGGCATAGAAATAAATCAGGAGGCATGGGAATTCAATGTATGAATCCATGACCTTGTGCACAAACCATGGAAACCAATGCGTAGGCCTACATGTATGGTGTGATGTTGTATCCAAGTATGAATATGGACCTTTCATTTTTGGATGCATTTAAAGTCAAAAGTGGGCGATGCAGATTCAACTATTCCTGTGAAATGCTGTCAACCCCTTGTCTCAAATAGCTTGATTTTTCAGTCTACATGTACATGTATCTTCCTATAAGTGCTAATTACTACTTTGAAGGATCATATAAAATTGTCTTGATTGATGTATTTACAACTTTATAGTTTAATTTAAAAAATTGCATATTTGTTTACCATCACAGATACCCTATGTCTATTAACTTCATTAATTTTGAAAGCTTGGGTGAAGCTGAACTATCTCTTTAAATGGGGAAGAGCTCACTCACTCAGTCTGCTGGCAAACCGTGCTACGCTTGACAAGATACAAATTCATTGCATGGACTGTAGTCTGTGCAGCTAATTGGGACATAAACACAAATACCTTAATTACTTGACCCAAGCGTAAATCAGCCCACTAAATAGTATTGATGTTGTCAAGAACAGTCACAGTACTGGGCTCCTATAGCTGTAGTCAAACGTTTTAAGCCTACACATAGCTTATTGACACACTATATTTATAGCTGAAAAGGGTTTGTGCATGGAAACTACGTCAGAGATAGGTGGTGTTCAAAATTGAACATGACAGTGAAGGGGAGGATTTCCAGCTGCAATGAAGGGAAAGGTTATCCAATGTACGTTACGTGTACATTAAATTATGATATATGTGAATTACATTTGTGTTTTTATGGGGAGGGGCTCATTGTTTGTACCATTGAGGTGAAAGGAGGAAGGTGAGAGGTCAGGGTGAAGGGGTAGAGGTCAGGGTGAAGGGGTAGAGGTCAAGTGCAAAAAAGGGATTGAGAGAGAGAGGGAGGAAGGGGGGGGGGGTTGAGGGAAGTTAGGGTGTAGGATGAAATTTGATAGATGAGCTTCTGGAATATGCTACATGTATGTGTATTTGGTATTTTGGATTTATTTATTGTTTTTCAACAAGAATTTCAACATTAATGTAATTCAGTTACAAATCAGATCAAATGGTGCGTAAATATACTTGACAACAATAAAGAAGAGTATAGTTATGCGTTTGAGAGGAATATGGTAGAAATATGTAGGGTGAAATATGATAGATAAGGTTCTTGAATATGCTACAGTACACGTACATGTATGTATATTTGGTATTATGGATTTAATTATTGTTTTGTCTGAATTTCAACATAATGTAATTCAGTTACAAATCAGATCAAATGGTGCTCAAAAAAGGAGGGGGGGGGGGGGGGGGGGGGAGGAAGGGAGGGGGGTATTGGGAAGCTTGGGAGGAATATGGTAGATTAGGTTCTGGAATATGCTAGATGTATGTATATTTGGTATTTTGGATTTATTTATTGTTTTGTCTGAATTTCAACATTGATATAATTCAGTTACAAATCAAATAATATGGTACTTACATGTAAATATACTTGACATCTATATTACTAATACGCAAAAACGCCGCGGGGGGTCCAAACGGGTACAAAACGGTTCCTCAAAAACGTCTTTCCCCGACCCCGCCCGCCTCCGCCGTGGCGCGGGGAGGGCGGCACAATTCCACGAGGCCTGTCTCCCGTAACCCGCGTGCCACCTCGACCCCGCGATCGACGTCCATGCCGTTAAACGCGGTTTCGGGGTGCCGGGGAGGACGGGCGGACGAGAGCACGGCGGGCGTGGTGGATTGCAAGGAGGCGACGAACCCGCGAGAGCGAGTCGGCAAGGCGTGCACCCTCCCTCTGCATGTCTAATCAAAGAGAGACAAAGAGACACACGATGGACGAGAATCCACTCGCATCAACGGGTGTAGCAAATCTCATTGTAAAAGGCTGCGGCGTATCCCGAGTAAGACCTCTTGCTATAGGATTCGCTTTCATGTAAGAGAAATACACATTAACAGACGACTCACCCGGGTGATGGGATGTAGCCAATATGTACGCTCAACGGGTTGAGCTGACCCGTGTTATGCGTCTTTCTATAGGATATGCTTTGTAGGCCAGGCGGACCTGCTGTGTGTACGAACGTACGTGTATAATGTTTGCGATGATTCTACACTCACCGTCACACACACAGCTCAGGCGGTTCGACTCTGATTCTATGATAATTGCCGTGATTTGTATATAGTTTACGTGAATAGAGGTATGCAAGCAGGGTTACTTTGGTATTAATCTGTCCATGTTTATTGAATTTGGATAATCATTCTTCAAAGTAAAGTTTTCACGTGACTGAAAGTTGCAAACTGCATTGAATCCACACACGTTTTGCCACTGCAGCTGAGCGCTGCTGTGGCCGGTGCTGTGGTCGGTGCTGTGGCCGGTGCTGTGACTGAGTGTGTGAACATGGAGTAGCTAGGCCTGCATGGTGTGAGGAGAGTCGAAGCTAAACAACACTTTGAAATTGTTATTATTGCCCCGATTTCAATATACTTTCGTGAATAGACTCATAGAGGTATGCAACCTGAGCTTAGATTGTGATTATTCTGGCCATGTATAGTTGTATACTGAATTTCGATAATCAATTTTCAAAGTAAAGTTTTCACAAGAAAATCAGCCGGTCGTTTAAAAAAATGATACTGATGGACAATAATACTTTTACTATGATACACTTCTGCATCAAATCAATGCATTAAAACGTTTTTCAAAGTGTGTGTGTGGGGGGGGGGGGATCAGGTAGCTCAAAGCGACTTGAGTGCAGGTGTTGTGTCCACATGCAGGGTTCAACGGGCTGAACCCCCGAAAGCTCAGGGGTTTTAGGCATTTAATTACGGTCTCTCGGTCTGATGAGCATATTTTTAATACCTTATTTGTGACACTGGCAGGTCACTTATTGGCGTGGGGTCCATAGTAGAGTTGCGTACCAACTACGCTGAGAGTACGCTGTTCTACGTTACTAAACCCTGAGGGACGCAAACAATTTAATATGTTTTAAAAATTTCGCGTACTTTCGGCGTAGAAACTTGACGTAACTTAACTTTACGTAACACCACTCTACTAAACTAAACAAACTATATCCTTAAATGGATTAAAGAAAAATTAGCCCAAGAAAGAAGAGCCCCCGAAAGTTGAAAAAGTAGCCCCCGAAAATTTGATATAGATCGAGCCCCCCCAAAAAAAAATCACTGGATTCTACGCTCACAGTCACACACACAGTCGAGTCAATCTGTGCACTGCATGCAGCTGGCTGCTACATATTGGCACAAACCGTCCGATTTTTCGCGTAAAATCTTTACTTTAAAAATTATTAAACAAATTTTGTGAACAATGCCAACATAATCATAATCCAAGCTTCTGCTTTTGTACTCTTTTCATCAAAACTACATTGAAATCACAACAATAATAATTGCAAACTAGAAATGCAATCGTGTCACAACGATGTGCGTGCAATGACGCCGTGTTTCTACGTGTCGAACGAAAGAGCTTCTCTCGGACTATCCAGAGCAATTTGCACGAAGTCTTTAGCTTCTGTAATATTGGAGACAGGTAGGGCGAAAGAAAGGCATCAACAGTGACCCTGATGGGATGGTACTATGCCTACGAAGTTTGAAAGAAATTGGGATAGGGGAAAGAACCTAGAAAGGGCTCGCAAGCACTGCGTGCACAAACCAATGGGATTTGGTGCATGTTTGACATTGCAATCAAGTTCGTTCTGGGGGCCAAAAGCGTGAACCCGATATGCCCCCATAGACAATGCGTGTAATGAATGGGCGGAAAACGTGCAGGATCTGTATTATGGCCGGAGTTAAATTGTTTTTTCTCTCTCTCTTTACGTCTCTTTATGGGCCGTATTTGGTATCATTAGAAAGAGAATTTCATGGTTATTGTAAACCACTTTCTTTTTTTCTATGATAATCCTATCGAAACACGTGATGTAAAATAGATGTCTAGGACAAAATGGCGTCTTAAATTGCCCCCTTGACCAATTTCAAAAATCCGGCCAAGAGGTGCCCTGCGTATTGGAACTCGGCATGTCACTGCAAATTTTCAAGGAAAAAAAAGGACGTTTAAGGGGCGAAAAGCAGTCTGAAAAAATGACGTCATAGCCGAAACGTGTTAGGTTCGGGCGGAAACTCGGCGGAATTCGTGTAGTGATCTTTGTTCAAATGCGATTTACTCACAATTTTCTGTGTGAACATATATAATACTTGGTATCATCCGAAAGGGCACTTCATTGCGGTCAGTTTGACACCATTTTTAACTGCGCGCAATGTATTGCGCGCATTAAACGCGCTATTACGTAATCCATAGTAAATTCATCATTTTTGGCGATAACTTTGCGCTGACGTTATTAAAATTTACCAAACTTGGCAGACAGTTGTCACGTATATGGATACATATGTCTGCCAAGTTTCAACAACGTAGGTATAAAGATCGCCATTTTAGAGCAAGTTGAAGTTATTTCTCAATTTTCTTCAAAATGGCGAATTTGGAGGGCAATTTTCGCAAAGTTGGTCAGTGATAGGGTATATAATTTTGTATATGGCTGGAAAGGGCATATCTTCAAGTATCTAAATCCAAAAAAGGGTACGGGTTTGCCAAGCCATTATGGAGATACGGCCACATAGAGAAAGCCAATTCCCAGAACTTTAGAGGGCGCTATTTATGTTGTGCAAAGCCATTGGAGCGTGAAATTTGGCATGGCTATGTGCAATTATGAGATAAAGATACTGTGAGATTTAACTACAAAACGGAATTTATATGAGAAAGTTATGGCAGTTTTTGATTATTTAGGGGTCCATTTTTCAAGAACTTGAGAGATTTTTGACGGAGTCGGTTTAAGATTTGAGTTTCGAGTATGAAGATGGCATTTTGAAGGTCAAGTCATGTGTCGCAGATGAAAGAACATCTCTCAGACTATCTAGAGGAATTTGTTAGAAGTTTGTAGGATCTAGGATAGTGGAGATAGGAAGGAAGATATAAAGGCCTTAAAATGGACCAGAAACGGACAAAATGGCGCCTGGACGGTCATGCATGAGTGATTTCGAAAATCGAAAAAATAGGTGACCTTGATGAGATGCTAGAGATGATGCCTACGAAATTTGAAAGGAAAAGGACTTGAGGAAAGGACCTGGATAGGAATAACAAGCACTACGTGCAAAGCGAATGGGATTCCGGACGACAAGAAGAAGAGGAAGAAGAGGAAGAAGAAGTAAGAATATTAATAAGAAGAATGTGAACGAAAACAAGGCAATGACGAAGGTTCGTCATTGCAATAAATCGTACTTATCAAGATCCTACCTGGCATAGTTTTTGTTATGGTGCGCCATTCATGGTCAAACCCCGGCCCCCTCACTCCGGGGTCGGAATGACCGCATGTCCGGTAAAGGGGTACTTTTCGTGCGACAAAGTCCGGCCCGAGAATTGTGAAAAAAGGGGTGTATTTGACTTTTCCCCCGGAGATTTCTTTAAAAAGGGGGTGTTTTTTCGTTTTTTCTCTCTTCTCTTTGGACTCCTGAGAAATTATTCCGAATTTAGGGGGGTACATTGAGCATTTTTCCAAATTTAGGGGGGTCTCCAAGGCAGGAAAAGCCCGCGAAAGGGGGGTTCAGAAATGTTGGCAGTCCTCAGATAGGGGGTGCATTTAAAAAGAGGGAACGAGCATATGCGTACCCTAAATAACACTGAGTGGGGGGCCGGGGGTCAAACAGCATATTATAAAAATTGTCTAAATAAAAACCCGGCCCTCCCCTAGAATCCCGTGGATTTTCCACGGGTCCTGCTAGTTGATAATTAAAGTAGAAATGCAGCATTACTGTACCAGAATGAAGTCATATTGTGGGACTATTTTAATAAATATATATGTACCAGTATACTTGCTTTTAACAAATATAATATCACATAAATTAGACATAATAATGATATTGGAAAACTTGGGGCTTCAATGGAAAAAAACCTGCATGTACAAGAATGCAT
The DNA here is from genome assembly GCA_035222895.1 of Strongylocentrotus droebachiensis. NCBI lineage: Eukaryota > Metazoa > Echinodermata > Echinoidea > Camarodonta > Strongylocentrotidae > Strongylocentrotus > Strongylocentrotus droebachiensis. Next base: position 139,168 of record JAVYIG010003155.1, on the reverse strand, counting down.
TTGATGTTGAAAAACATAAAACATACTCATACTGTATTATAAAAGCAATACGTTCCTACATGTAAATACGATTGCCAGATAACTATGACGATTCCTAAAGAGCGAATTGAAGATGCACATCATTCGGAATCATATTGGCATGCATAGATGCACATAATGCATATAGACACTGACTGAGCAGACATTGAAATCTTCATCATCATGCAGCAATATTGTGTGCCTGGTGGTAGGTAATTTGTGCATGAAGTGTATGACAACATTCGGCAGTGGTCGGATCGTGTTGATGGGTTCACCCCAGCAGTCACCTAGAAGGGCAATTTGCAGAGCTAGCTTCATATGATGATGACTTCAATTATGTGGTTATGGGCAGTGTTTTTATTGATGAAAATTGCCTTAAAGGGGCATATCACACTGACTGGCTGCGCTCTATCGGTCAGAGGTGCCATGGTCTAGTGGTGAAGTCTCAGGAGGCCTGTCCTTATCAGCACGAGTTTGCCAAATAACCTGCTATTTTAATATCCCGATTGCATCTTCATCAGCCTGCAGCTGCAATTAGCAGGATACTTTAATAGTCGAGAAATATCCCGAGAAATCTTGGTCTTGTTTAAAAAATATCCTGCTATTTGGGAAATAGCAGGCTAATTTGCGCCCATCCGAGCTAGTTTGTGATGACCGTATCGGTCTGGTGAAGACGCGGGTTATTTGGCAAACTCAAGTTGATGAAGACAGGCATAGGGTTGTCGATTAAATGGTTTATGGTACAAGTCCATGCCTTAGCTCCAAAAGTAGCATCTTTTTTGCAAGATCTATCAAAAGAATCATTTTAGGTTTCATTTCAAAGAGGTGCCATGATCTAGTGGTGAAGTCTCGGTCGATTTTAGTTAAGAAACATTGTTTTATAGCTTAATTAATATCTTGACTTTGAGAGGGAGCTATACAACATAAAGAGTTTATTATTTACAATTTCATAACTTTAGACTCAATTTCAACCGCGACAGCGATTACTAAATATTGCAGGATCGCATATGCTTCCAATATGTTCATTTTTGTCTCGCCTGCGTAGCAAAAAGCGAGACATAGGCGCCGCTTTTCCGGTGACGGCGGCGGCGACGGCGACGGCGGCGGCGGCAACGGCGACGGCGTCAACATCAAAAACTTAACCTAAGGTTAAGTTTTTGAATTTTTGATATAATTTTTAAAGTATAGGTTCTTAGTCAATGAAACTTGGATTATAGGGTAATCAAGTATCCCCAATCATGTGAGTAGAATTACAGATCACAAAGTCAAGGTCAAAGGTCATTTCAGGTCAACAGACTTGGACTATGTTGTAGCATCATCATCGAAAACTTAACCTAAGGTTAAGTTTTTGAATTTTTGATATAATTTTTAAAGTATAAGTTCTGAGTCAATGAAACTTGGACTATAGGGTAATCAAGTATCCCCAATCATGTGAGTAGAATTTCAGATCACAAAGTCAAGGTCAAAGGTCATTTCAGGTCAACAGACTTGGACTATGTTGTGGCATCATCATCAAGATTTTCAAAATGCTTCGTTATTTTTCAACCGATTTTGATTCTGATTGTTTCATATGATAGGGCTAGGAAGGGGATTTAAAACTAGAATCGTGAAATTCATTATCTATGCTAATTTATGCAAATTTATTTGAAATCACAAAAAATGCTTCTTCTCCTTCATTTCTCGACCGATTTTGATTTGGTTTGCTTTATCTGGTAGAGCTAACTTTGGTACACTAAACTTCTACACCGAATTTTGAAATTGTTCTCCATTAATTAATAATAGTAATTTATGCAAATTTTTTCCAAAAATAACAAAAATTGCTTCTTCTCCCTCATTTCTTGACCGATTTTGATTTGGTTTGCCTTATCTGGTAGAGCTAAATTTGGAACACTAAACTTCTACACAGAATTTTGAGATTTTACTCCCATTGATTAATTATGATAATAATGCAAATTTATTCCAAAAATAATTTAAAAATCACAAAAAATGCTTCTTCTCCTTCATATTTCGACCGATTTTGATTTGGTTTGCTTTATATCGTAGAGCTAACTTTGGTACACTAAAGGTCTACACAGAATTTTGAAATTGTTCTCCATTAATTAATTATGGTAATTTATGCAAATTTATTCAAAAAATAACAAAAATTGCTTCTTCTCCCTCATTTCTTGACCGATTTTGATTTGGTTTGCCTTATCTGGTAGAGCTAAATTTGGAACACTAAACTTCTACACAGAATTTTGAGATTTTGCTCCATTGATTATTTATGGTACTTTATGCAAATGAAATGAAATTATGTCCCTTCCAGGGCATCACATTTTTATTTTTTGACCAGTTCAAAAGTGTACCACGATATTTGTTGTTGCGAGATGCGGATGAGCACTACAATGTACGTCATTGACGTTCTGGTTTATCATATTGAATTGCGTTATGCAGGCGAGACCGCCGAGAGCGTTTCCCTTGTTACCAAATTCATGACCCCATACCAAAACTTTGTATTACATTTAACATATATAGAGTATGTTTAATTGTTTATATGTCGGCAGAAATTCTTGAGTAATATGTTTTAGATGATCGTTTGTTGAACACTACATTGCAAAGCTCAGTTTAAATAAATCCTGTGCCATACATGCAGCTGCATCTTGGACATTTGATGCTGCATTACGGTCAAGGTACGATGGGTCGCATGTATGCGCAGGTCAGTGATCGATGACCATCCCTTTGGTTTTGAAATGGCTTACTTGGAATCATCGGGTCAACCTGTCCGGTCTGGTGGTCATGTTAAATGACCTTTCGTTGTTATTGTTGTTGTTCGATTTTATGATGTTTTCCATCGTGAATGAAAGCGGAAGATCACGTGAAGATGCACGTTAAGGACGTATATTTGAAGTTGGGTTGTCAAAAAGTGTTGGGTAAATTGGACCAGACCATTTGTAGATGAGAGGTGTGTATTTCACAAACATTACCCCAGATGTTTCATTAATAAAGAAGCATGTTTTCATAAAAGATCGGGTAAGGCGACCACTCGACCCAACCTGATGGCCCGATGATTCGAAGTAAGCCCTTTGAAATGCTTTGAAATGCTACATCTCATCATACAATGAGTCGCAATGTGACTGTCCCTTTAAAACATGATCAGGTCCCAGCATTGCACAGCTCTGTAACTATCTCATAGAAACATCAGGGATAACCACAGTGCATAGCTCTGCAAAGTTCCCTTTAAAGTACTTGGCCTGGCTTTAATCTCATAGCTCTGTGACTGTCCCTTTAATAAAACATGGGACTTAGCTACTTCTCTTAGCTCTATGGCCATTGCTGTATAAAACCATCAGGCCCAGACACAGTGCACAGCTCTGCGTCTGTGCTTATTATCAGGCACGGCCATAGCGCAAACAAGCAGCTCTGTCACTGCCCCTTTAATATCAAGCTGTGACAACCATGATGAGTCGCATGCACAGTTCAGCGGTCTGTGACCGTCCCTTTAAAATGCCTGGGCCCAGCCGCCGCCCGCATCTCTTGGCTCTGTGACTATTAAAGCTGTCTTCCATTGAGATAATGAGATGAGATAAGCCTTGAAATATTAATTTCTAAACTAACTCCAGGCTAGAGCATGTACTTTGGCTGATTGTTTGTTTGCTAGCTGGTTCGTGAGGGAGGGGGGAAAGAGAGATACGATCGTGTTAAGTAGCTGGAGCAGGGGAAAGGGAAGGACATTAGCATCGTGAGAATTTCTCAAAATAACAACAGACAAATTGTTGGCTAATTCATATAGAAAAGGAAAGGTATCAAGAAGAGGGTTCCATTTAGAATAGTGAGTGGTTTATTTTGTTTACCAAACATGATATTAAAAAGATAAATTATTTATGATAATTATTTTCATGGCACATCCCCAAACCTTCTCTACACCTTTTTTCCACATGAATATTGAAATCACTTTAATCTTGTGTATAATGCATACATCATATTACAAAGTGCTTATAGAGGAATATTTTCTCTTAACGGCCTCCTGAGATGTTGATTAGGCAGTTGAAGTTCATGGGTCACATTACACGTAAAGAAGGCCTAGAGAATCTTGCTTTGACAGGGAAAATTGTGGGAAGAAGGAGTAGGGGAAGAAGGAGGATACTTTGGATGGACAGTCTGCAGAAATTGTTGGAAGAGAGAGGAGTGAAAGAACTGGGAGTGGTACTAATACAGAAGGCTAGGAACCGAGGGTTGTGGAACAGCATGATCGCCAAAGTCAAACGATATGGCACTTAGAGAGAGAGAACAGCCTCCTTAAAAAAAGGAAGGAATAAAATATATTCCATTTTAGGTGAATGCCCCTCATATCTTTGCAAGTGATACTGAGAGTATGATTGTTTTTGTATGGATGACAAAGGAAGCCAGATGCTTGATGAGATACATTTCACAACTGAAAAATATATACCCCCCCCATGAACTGTACATATGAGACCAATAAATTTCCAACTTTAATGTTTTATCATTAGAGTTTGGTGTTTTAATGGGGTTGTCTACTTGTCCAAAAGTGGGCTCGGAAACCATTTGTCACATCTATTTTTTTTACTGATTCTTTGATACCTGCTTAGAATGAGCAGTTGAATATATTAAAAGGGCTAAAATTTTAGAAATGTACATCAAAGTGAGAACAAGCCTCGATACTGTATGAAGTAGCAATGAATTATTCTCATATATTTTTCTGGATTTTTTTTGACAGACGTCTTCTAGTGACAAGCCGCGATCTCGTCGGGGAAGTCGCGATGAGCTGCTCAATAGTGCCTTCTCACGTTTTGGCCGTGACTCTGCGGGGTCTGCCCGTCAATCGCTCTCCAGCGCTCATCCAAGCATGAACAAGTGGACCGATGCACAGCAGAAGGCGGAGAGTCAAGTGAGTAGTCTTAAAGATGAAGTTGAGTTCTGGTCATGCGATTTCATTGTGAAAGAAACGGTGTGGAATCGACAAGAAAAGGTTGATCATCTAGCATATAAGAATTTGTGTGCATTACAAGATTCTGGAATCATCAAAATGATAAGAAATTTGGCCAAGTCTTGGTAAAGTTACAAACACTTTTCACAGAAAGATGTATATGGGACTACAAGAACACGTGGCGTAAAAATCCTACCCCCCAAGTTTTACGATGTTATTGACATATTTGGAATATGAAGGCATATGAAGAGCCATGCTTTTCAGGGAACTTGTCTTATCTGATGTTCTTCCACACTTGCATAATAAGAACGATAACGCTCACAAATTATTGTTCACCTCTTCCCAGAACTCAACCTTCTCTTTAAAGCCCCATCGCACTAGTTTGGCCAGGAGGGATTAGACCTCCATCCATGGTCACTGACAGGTGGTTATCTCATCAAATCAGCTCTCAATTAACATAAGAAAAAGAGGATCATGGGGACCAATGGTCACCGATTTGGCATTGTTTGCTTTATAGAGGGCGCAAGTAGCTATAAGTAGTGCAGTGGGGCTTTAAAAGGGAAATCCTATCTTGGTGGCAAACTTCTCTATTATTAAAAAAATGAGAGCAGAAAAATCAAAGAAGCTGACTGTGGAAAGTTTGAATGAAACTGGCCCAAATATAAGAAAGTTGTGATTTTTTGCAAGTTTTAATCACTCTACGTATGGCACTTTAAATTGTCTGAATATGTAATGTCATTGTGAGAAGTGCCAGACTACTTTCCCTTACAGTATGTTTGTACACACAAAATGATTAAAATCTTTTTTTTTTATTTCAAAATGTAAGATTCATGAGGGTCTTTTCTTTTTAGAGGACCTATAATAATATGCTATCCAGAAGGCACTTACAAGAATAATAGAAATTTATTTTTGTACTCGACAGGAGAGTTGTCCCATGACTGCGTCACAATCCACTGACCAAATTGCCAATTTGAGATTCGCATGGATTTAGTGATCTCACATTTCAAACATTCACAATTCCCCCATCATTGACCTGATTCATTTCAAAATTTCTTCATTCTGTTTCTCTTATTCCAAGGATTTGCCCTTTAATGATTGTCATGTTTTATTTTGCAGGGAGGTTCGGAGAGAGGTCCTGATGTTATGATAGAAGGCGACCAAGATGCAGAGACAGACAGTATTGTACTTACAAATGATGGGACGCCACTTGGTGTTCATATCATCAGCAAGATAGAGCAAGAAGATGGAAGGTAATAATCCAATTCTTAATTTGTACATCTAAAGCATGTTATCTCTGTAGCACAAAACATTTTCAAGACATAAATATAAGTTATAAATACAAATAAAGAAATTTACGTCCATTGGAGAACATGAACATTATTTGTCTCAATCTAATTCAAGACTTGTAAGTATGTTTTTAGAAAGATTAAGAAAAACACCTCATTAATGATTATCAATAATATTGTATAGTGGCAATCCTCTTGTTGCAATATGCACAAATTATCATTGATTTTTATACATTTTTTGTTTGCCAGAAGTAGGCCCTACTCATATCTCAAACAACCTTCAAGTGGCACAGCCCACATCATGGCAGCCATTGAATTAATCATTAAACTTTCTACCAACAGGCAAGAACTAATTTGCTCCACACAGTCAGTTTGGTATTAAAAAACCCTGGGGCCTTTTCCTCTAAACCGTCATAAGTCTAACTCCAACTCCTTGGGCACCCCATTGAAACGTGTGTCACAGATTCAACACACTTCACTATGGGATGTCCATGAACTTAGACTTATGATGGTTTCATGAAACTGGCCCCAGGTGACTACATTGTGCATATCAGCGGGAGTGATATATCATGTGATTCAATCGTCAGATTTTTCTGCACCTCTCTCCATATATATCTTGGCATTTGTCTCATATTACACACACACCTCAACACGAATTCACAACAAACTGAAGTATTGATGTAAAGGAACTCGATCAATTGATCGATGAACAGGCCCGGTCCTACCAACATTGATTGATTAAAGTAAAATAAAGCAAAATTAAGTATTTCTTTCGATTTCTCTGTTTTCTTCTCCGCAGTGCGTTTGGTATAGTGGTTCATAGCATTGAGGCTGGTGGTAGGGCTGCCCGTGATGGTCGTCTCAGGCCTGGTGATTACATTGTACAGATCAATGGCAGTGATATATCACTACACTCCTTCAATCGGTGAGTAAAAATCTATTTATTTTAATCTTAATCTTAATCTTAATCTTAAAGGGGAAGTCTACCGTGATATTCAGTTGGTTTTAATCAAAGTAGAAAAATGAGAGAATAAAATTAGTGGAAGTTGAGCAATATCCGATTAAAAGTAGGAAAGTTATGAATTTTTGAAGTTGTCATCAGTGAAACACAAATTGGCAACACTGTGATGTATCTTGTGAACTCCTGTGTGATTGATCGCACTTTCAAAAATTCTTAACTTTCTTATTTTTAATCGTTTCTCGCTCAAGTATACATTGACCCGTTCCTCTCATTTTTCTGCTGCTATGAATACCAACTTAGTATCTGGGTGGACTTTTTCTTTAATCAAATCCTTAATACCTTCTCAGAATGAGACAAGTTGATTTGAGACAGTCTGGAAAAATCCAAAGGGTGTTATTTATTAACCAATGACTCATCATTACTTAGAATCGGTCGGACAATTCCAGTATATCCTGCTAAAAAATGTCCCTTTTCACTGAAGGATTAAACCTTTTTATCCAGATGAATTCTGTCACCTTTCTTGACCAGAAGTTTGTTTCAAAGTAACTAATATGGGCATCATATTGAAATTCTTTATTGTCTGACATTACAGAGCACAGGAGATGCTGCGAGATGCGATGCGCAACCCCACTGTTAAGCTGACCCTACAACGAGACACCTTCTTCAGCTCCGAGGCGGCCGTCGGCGGCACGACACCGAGAGAGAACGGCCATCTTCACATCACCATTCCACCAAAGTCCCCAGACGGGAAAGTCCCTCCAGTCATCCCGGTGCGATCTCCTACCACGGCACTCTCATCCCCTACAGACCCTAAGAGCCCCAACGCCAAGCTTATAGCACCCATGAGCACCAGGAGAATCGGGCGCAAGCTATATATTCAACTCATGAAAGGTAATGGATTTCACATGATATTTTTTGCTTGGATTATAAAGAAAAGAGAGACATTATATCTGTGTTTGATAGTTTTAATAGTATTAGTAGAATTAAGAAACTCAGAAAATTTGTGAAGACTTTAAGAGCCCAAACGCCAAGCTTATAGCACCCATGAGCACCAGGAGAATCGGTCGCAAGCTGTATATTCAACTCATGAAAGATAATGGAATTCACATGATATTTTTGCTGGGATGATAACAAAAAGAGACACAATATTTCTGTGTTTAAAAGTTGTAGTATTAGTAGAATTAAGAAACTCTGAAATTTGTGAATACACTAAAGAGCCCTAATGCCAAGCTTATAGCACCCATGAGCACTAGGAGAATCAGTTGCAAGCTTTATATTCAACTCATGAAAGGTAACAGAATTCACATATTTTCAATTATGAATCAACAAAGAGACACATTATTTAAAAAAATCTTAGTAGTGAAGATGAGCTTGTAGTTGAAGAATTAATTGTACTATTTAAATTCCTGAAAACTAGCAATACAGTTTTTGTCTCGCCTGCGTAGCAAAAAGCGAGACATAGGCGCCGCTTTTCCGGTGACGGCGACGGCGGCGTCAACATCAAAAACTTAACCTAAGGTTAAGTTTTTGAATTTTTAATATAATTTTTAAAGTATAGGGTCTTAGTCAATAAAACTTTGACTATAGGGTAATCAAGTATCCCCAATCATGTGAGTAGAATTTCAGATCACAAAGTCAAGGTCAAAGGTCATTTCAGGTCAACAAACTTAGACTTTGTTGTGGCATCAACATCAAGATTTTCAAAATGCTTCTTCGTTATTTTTCAACCGATTTTGATTCTGATTGTTTCATATGATAGGGCTAGGAGGGGAATTTATTCGAAATCACAAAAAATGCTTTTTCTCCTTCATTTCTTGACCGATTTTGATTTGGTTTGCTTTATCTGGTAGAGCTAACTTTGGTTCACTAAATTTCTACACTGAATTTTGAAATTGTTCTCAATTAATTAATTATGGTAATTTATGCAAATGTATTCCAAAAATAACAAAAATTGCTTCTGCTCACTCATTTCTTGACCGATTTTGATTTGATTTGCCTTATCTGGTAGAGCTAAATTTGGCACACTAAACTTCTGCACAGAATTTTGAGATTTTACTCCATTGATTAATAATTGTAATTTATGCAAATTTATTCCAAAAATAATTTAAAAATCACAAAAAATGCTTCTTATCCTTCATATTTCGACCGATTTTGATTTGGTTTGCTTTATATCGTAGAGCTATTAACTTTGGTACACTAAACTTCTACACAAAATTTTGAAAATTGTTCTCCATTAATTAATTATGGTAATTTATGCAAATTTATTCCAAAAATAACAAAAATTGCTTCTTCTCCCTCATATCTTGACCGATTTTGATTTGGTTCGCCTTATCTGGTAGAGCTAAATTTGGAACACTAAACTTCTATACAGAATTTTAAGATTTTGCTCTATTGATTATTTATGGTACTTTATGCAAATGAAATGAAATTATGTCCCTTCCAGGGCATCAAATTTTTATTTTTTGACCAGTTCAAAAGTGTACCACATAAAATTTACGATATTTGTTGTTGCGAGATGCGGATGAGCACTACGTCATTGACGTTCTGGTTTATCATATTGAATTGCGTTATGCAGGCGAGACCGCCGAGAGCGTTTCCCTTGTTTGTTCTTTTACTTGCAGTAGTCGAAGAAGTCAAAACTCCAAATTTGTTTTTGGTTTTTATAATAACTGCTTCAACATGTAAAGTCCTAAAGCGAAAATGACACAAAAGATTTTAATAGTATGCCACTAGAAGCAGGATGAAGTTCACAGACTTATATCTACTATTAAGTGCTGTGTTGTTAATTCCATTTTACTATAAACTTATTTATTGCTTCACTAGGTCCTCAAGGGTTAGGCTTCAGTGTGACGTCGCGGGACAATCCCACCGGTGGAAAGAACCCCATCTTCATCAAGAACATCCTGCCTAAAGGAGCCGCTATATGTGATGGCAGGCTCAAACCAGGAGACAGGGTGATGGAGGTAACTAGAAAGATACTTTTGTTTGTCTTGTCATAAATAATAAGAATAATATTCCGCTTTTATAAAGCAACTTAAAAGATCTACGATGTCTCTAAGCGCTTTACAGATATACTATTACCCCAGTCATTGGATTGAAAGCTTGCCCTCACACATTGTGTGCACAATCTCCACTCCCTTGGGAACTTCCAGCCGAACGTTATTTAAGTGCACACTTGATTATCTAACCACATAAACTTCGCGTTCTACCGGGTACCCATTTAACACCTTGGTGGAAAGTGGCAAATGTAGATTAACGTCTTGCCAAAGGACATTAGTGCCGCGACTGAACTCTTGTGATCTGCAGTTGGGTGACTTTTCCACTAGACCACAACACCTTAGTAGGTTAGGTCATACTAACAGGAAGGTGGAATCCACAAATTTGTTTGTAGTGTTGCCGAATGTGATTGCAAATCTTCTGAGGAAACTTCTAGATATTTCCAACTGAATTATGAAAAATTTGGTTCCTGTATTAAAGTTTTGCCATTGTGACCGGCTGACCGCACAGTTTAGAAAGTTTTGAGCAAGAATACTTTCTTGAAACTAGACTCTAAAAAGTCAAGTTCTGAATTTCAATTCACTTTGTTCAGATTTCATTCATAATGACAATTACAAGCAATATGTTGTGATAAGCTCATGCATTTGTTGTGATTTAGTGACATTTTCAGTAACTCTTAATTTATTCATTTCTGTTATTTCAATATCTGCTTTCAGGTGAATGGTATCGAGATGACTGGTAAAAGTCAGAGTGAAGCAGTGTCCATCCTTCGTAGTGTGAAGCTAGGAGGTGTGGTCAACCTTGTGGTGTCCAGACAGGACTCACCGGTCAAGATGGTCCCAAGACAGCTGGTCAGTATATCCCTTTTGCTACAGCAAGGGCAAGCATTTTCAGTTACTGGTCACTCTGAAGTTTGAGAAGTTAACATGAGTATGAAGAAGTGAAAGGCCAAACGAATATGCTAAGTCAAAATATAAAAGTGTGAATGTATCTAAAACAATTTTTGAAATATTTTATGCCTCTGAGACATAATCGTAGTAATGAGAAAGCTGAGGAGGATTATGGTTGTAATGATGATGATTTTGATGTTGATGATGATGACGATGAAGATGATGGTGGTGGTAATGATGATGTCGATGATGATGATAGTGATGGTGGCTGACAGGAAATATTATGAGACATAATAATTGTAGACAATACAGCAGACATCACTCTGTACATCTGAATCTGAAATATTTATCACCAAAATTGAAATCTGAATCAATCAAATTATTGAAGTTAAAATGGTAGTCTAAAATGTCATTGGGTGGGGGGGGGGGGGGGGGTCTTTGAATTAAATTGAGGGGCACATTCACATTGTAAATAATTATCATATATATGTACATCGTTTTCTATTGTTGAATTTTGTATTGTATTTCCTATCATTTGTATGTTGGAAGCAAAATTTCTATGTAATGTTTGCATGCATGGACCAATAAAATAATCTTGAATCTTGAATATAAATCTATCCCTGATTCGATCTTTAAGCAGTCTGAGGATGCTGCTCCTGTGGAAGACCCCGTCACCTCTCCCCAGAACAGGGCGGTGATGACCTTTGACATTCCCCTGAATGACACAGGGTCAGCGGGGTTAGGGGTCAGCGTCAAGGGCAAGACCAGTGGAGCTACAGAGGATCATAGCAGTAAAGATCTAGGAATCTTCATCAAGTCTGTTATCCATGGTGGAGCAGCGTCTAAGGTACTCTCAACTTTCGAGTAGTCAGGTTTTCTCTCTTTTCTGTAATATAGATTCCTAACTTTTTAGAACAGACCAGGCAGGTTGTGGAAATACTGATGTGTTTTGGTAGAGCATAGAACAGTAACGTCCGTGTATGTTTTGGCAATCCAGTTTTTCTTTCTTCATGAAGACATTGGAGATAAATAGAATTGTGATTCATCAACATCTGTATGAATTTTGTCATCCTAGGCATTTTTTGCGAATAGCTAACAATTTCAGATGTCAAAATAATAGATGTATGAAATTTAAGGAAAATACATTACTGTTGGAGTTTGTTAGATATTTGTCTAATACACTTCTGTTTTCAAGATAATTGTCATGTCAACCAAAGTGCGTTTTTGCTGCCAAAGTTTCCTGTGTAAGTCAATATACAAGATAGTCCTGTTTGATGCAGTGAAGTGATTTGATGCATGTGCAGTGGCAGTGCTAAGATGTATTTGATATTAAACATGTTGTTGTTTGCTGTAGGATTGTCGTCTACGCCCAAACGACCAACTCCTGTGCATCAACGAAACCTCCCTGGCCAACATGTCTAACAGTGAAGCCATGGAGACGCTTCGCCTAGCAATGTCTCACGAGAAGTCACCCCGCTCCACCATCTCCCTGGTGATCGCCCGGCGACTCGACCAGCAGGCCCCCGACTTCCACACCAACAACCTCAACAAGGGTGGTGCCACGAGCCCCGCGACGGACCGCAACGTAGACAGCGGTCTCCTGTCCCCGCTCCCTCAGAAGGACGGCAACTTCGGGATGCCGAACAGTCTCTCGGATGGAATCCTCAGCTCCCGGACCATGAACGGTGGTGGCATGCATCGCGGGAACGAGATCGTGGTGCAGGCGTCGGTGGAACCGCATCATGCCACGTCGCCGAGGCACCATCAGGGGGCGAAGGTCACCTATCCTGGCAGCGATGGAGAGCCGATCTACAGTAGAGGAGCAAGGAAATCTTTGAGTGGACAGACGCTTCCGTCGTCATCAGGTTCAGCGGAGACAGCGATGCAGGCTGATGCTAGCCCACCACCGATGCACTTGTCCATCCACAGCTCACCATCCGCTAGGGCGCCCTCACCCCCTCAGTGGCTCCTGGACTGGGAGAATGGTGCTAAAGATGGGTAAGGTCCAATTACCTCTTGCTTTGGGATGAAAATTCTGTATTTCTCAATTAGAGCATTATTCTAGTTGGTTGGTTGGTTGGTGTAAATACATTGAAACCTATGATGAAATACTACACAGTAGAAACAAGAAAATTGTGTTACAGTCAATCCTGCTTCTATTCAGTGACCACCTGTCTACAAAGACCACCTGTCTACAAAGACCACAGGTTTGTTTAGTACATGTTTCAATGAGAATCAATTTTCAAGGGAAACAAACAGTCTTCAAAGACCACCTGTCTATAAAGACCACTTTTTGTGTTTCCCTTGGGCGGTCGCTATAGACAGGTTTGACTGTACCTCTTGCTTGGGATGAAAATTCTGTATTATTCAAGTTGGTTGGTTGGTTGGTTGAGGTAAATACATTGAAACGTACAGTTTGTTGAAAGACCACTCAGTAAAAAACAAGAAATGGTGTTCTTGGGCAAGTTTTCTTCATGCAAAAGTACCTTTCTTATCTGTTTCGATGATGAACTATGTTTAAAGATGAACTTGAGTTCTGGTAAATATAGAAAAGAAATTCTCACAGAATCCAATGAAACTTACACTAAATGTTCAAGATTACAAATAAATGACAGACAGGTGCCAAACAGTTTTAGTAGAAAATGTATAGTGGCTGAGTAATGAGCTTAGAAAGATATGTGCAAATGGGAGTTGTGGTTTTTATCTAAGATGATGCCCAGTAAGTTTTTGTGTGTTTGTTTGTTTTTATTTCACTGGTGCAAACAACAATCTACTGCAGGATAAACAGCGCAAAATAAATCAAAGCAATTTCCTTTCAAAATACGATTCCCATACCAGAGCTTAAAATTAGCTTCAAGGGAATGAAAGTTTCAGGGAATAAAGAGAAGTTGTCTTCATAATCAGGTGTTTTTTTCTATACAGATGGTCTCTCATGCGGTTTTGTCTGTGTAAGAGTTGATTTAAATGTTATCTGAAAGTTTCTAAATCAACCCACACAGTCTTGAAATCATAGTCACATCACAGAAAATCTGTAATGCTCTGATTTCTCTTTATCATTCCAGGGAGCTGAGTCCATTACCAGATCCTGACAATTTTGCTAGAGACAACTATGCCAGGGCCAGCTTCTCAGAGAGGCGTCAAGGCGGCTCATTGGATGCTAAACAGGTAAATCATTGAAATGTACAGTCAACCTCGCACAAGTCAATGTCGCATGTGTTAAATAACCTCTTAAGTCAATGATAATAAAAAGTCCCAGTTTTTCTCCATGGACTTCCTGTGTTAATCCTATGTATTAGTCAATTTTTGAAGTCGAAGAATTGCGTAAGTCGATCAAATTCCCAGAACAGTTCCAAAGAAATAGCACTAAATTCTCATTGCAAAAGTCAAACGAAGGCATCGTGTAATTAATCACTCTCATAGAAAGCACCACACACTGATTTTGTTTATACAATATACCCCTGTACTCCAGACTTGCTAGTGTGTGCTCCTCCGTTCTCCTCTCTCTATCTTACACGCCTCTCTCCCTCTTTCTCTTGTACTCGCCTCTCTCCCCCTGTCGTACCCGCCTCTCTTTCTCTCTCTCTCATACCCGCCTCTCTCTCTCTCTCTCTCATACCCGCCTCTCTTCCTCTCTCTCTCTCTCTATCTTACACGCCTCTCTCCCTCTTTCTCTTGTACTCGCCTCTCTCCCTCTCTCTCCCCCTCTTTCTCATACTCCCCTCTCTCCACCCTCTCTCTCCCTCATACCCACCTCTCTCTCTTTCCCTCCTCACTCCATCCCTCCTATACCCCTTCCGTTCCCTTTCTCTCTCACTCCTCCACAGAGCATCTCTCATAATACAAAGTTTGTTTGTTACCTTATTCCTTTCAGATGGCTTGGTACAAGAAAACAAAAGGAGAGACACCAAATAAACCAACAACCTCAACACAAAAAGGTGAGAAGATAATAGATATCATTGGAGTCAACACAACAACCGAAGAGGTTTATCTGGGACCCGTTTCACAAAGCCTGTTTTCAATGACAAATGACAAAAATCAGTGACGAGTCTGCTGATAACCAATCAGAAGCAAAGAAGAAGAAAAAATTGTCACTGATGACAAGTTTTGTGAAATGGGGTCCTGGTGGCGACTTTACGTTTTACACTGTAGTTCCGTCATTTTCACGATAAGTGAGTAAAACCGGGCTGCAGCAAAGACTAGTACTTCATGAACAGCGCGCCTGATCTGAACTTAATTGCCAGGTTATTCTCGCATTCTTGACGTTATATTTCATTAATGGTTGATTTATGTCATAATCTGCCATGGAAGACATTACGCAAACAACGCTTCCTGATCCATTGCAGGTATGTAAATGAAAAATGTAAAATAAAAAAAAAACGTTTTATCATACGTCTCACAGATAGTAGATAGATGTAGACTAGTCCCATATGTGGATTTTTTTGTAGTGTAACTGTACTATAGTGTAAGACGATGAAATCACCCTCTGTGAGACGTATGATAAAACGTTTTTTTATTTAAAATTTTTCATTTACATACCTGCAATGGATCAGGAAGCGTTGTTTGCGTAATGTCTTCCATGGCAGATTATGACATAAATCAACCATTAATGAAATATAACGTCAAGAATGCGAGAATAACCCGGGGAATAACCTGGCAAGTTCAGATCAGGCGCGCTGTTCATGAAGTACTAGTCTTTGCTGCAGCCCGGTTTTACTCACTTATCGTGAAAATGACGGAACTACAGTGTAAAACGTAAAGTCGCGTCCTGGTGCTATTAACTCTTGCTGCACTGATGTCATATATATGTGACAAACAGACAAAATCATTTCAATAAAAAAATTCTCCACCCAAAAATGTGCATATGGGGATCAATATATACCAATGTTTGGAGCATGAATCCAGCTTTTTAAATAACTATGGTAATAGTTATTACACATGTACATGTATATGCTACTAAAAAAAATTGTGAGAAAATTGAAG
This sequence comes from Strongylocentrotus droebachiensis, assembly GCA_035222895.1. Classification (NCBI taxonomy): domain Eukaryota; kingdom Metazoa; phylum Echinodermata; class Echinoidea; order Camarodonta; family Strongylocentrotidae; genus Strongylocentrotus; species Strongylocentrotus droebachiensis. The sequence continues at coordinate 123,112 of JAVYIG010003155.1, read as the reverse complement.
ATTTTGTTTAGGATCTTTTCTCACTTTAGCATTATTCGTAGTAAATGAATAAAGAACAGAAACATGAAGCATGAAAAGAAAACTCAATTTTATCTCAAAAAGGGTACTAAATTCCACATATTTTGTCTGGAAGTCATGGTTTGAGAGGTTCAGGTGTAAGACAAAAGAGGACATCGTTCAGGTTTTGGTATAATCTTTCAAACATGCTATAACCCTTGGCACACAGTAAGAGTATAAATGGCAAGAAAATAATTTTATTATAGTCACTCAAATGTTTTTGTAAGATAAATTTGCTACAATTGCTTTACTTTGGGTGTGTTAAAAGTAATTATTGGCATTGCAAATGGATATTTATTAAGTTTTGAATTTCATTGTTTACCCTTCATCATAGCTGTAAGCTTTGCAGTTGAGTGAAATGCAAAAGCTCTCTATTTTAATTCTTGAGTTGTGTTAACGTTTAAAGATTTGCATATTTATGTATACTGTTTTTATCCCGACACAATATTTGCAAGCTGCACACTTATTTTTAATGCATAAACACTATTTGTTCAAAACTTTTGTTTTTAGCTTTTAGCATGGTGTTTTTGTCTAAGCCTTTGATATCAGATTTGAACTGTACTTGTAAACCTTATTTTTGAGTTATTCATCATCATTATCTATGTTTACATATATTCAGCATACCTCTATCAGTGTACATGTACTGTAGATGAAGCCAATGTGATCTTTCCATTTGATATGCCAATCTCGTAATTTTGAATATTTAGTTACCGTATCTATATATTTATGTTTGTCTGTGAGCCCCCTTGTTTATCATTTAATATAAAAAGCAAGTAATTGGTTCCTTTCTACATTAAAATCTATGGTATGTGTACACAGAGATTTAGCTGTGTTTATTTATTTATTTATTTATTGTAAGTGTCTTATGCCCCCATAGATATTTGGTTTGGTACATACATGTATACATGTACTTTGTTGCTTTTATAAATAGTAACTTCATTGTCAATTTTAAACCTATGTAAGGATATTAGTTTGGAAGTGGAAAATCTGGAAATCAGATATAAATACTTACTTGTGATCTTCATTAATTACTAATTCACGAGGTGAATATTCAATACAATATACTTCAGGGTTGGTGAGTTAAGATTTCATTAACTTGAAAAATTAAAGGAGAATAAACTGACTTAGAGTGCCCTCCACACCCCCCTCCTTTACACAGATGTCGCCGCCAGTACGAGTAGTCTGCTCCGATCGAGCTCGATGGATTCCCTCCTCGACTCTAAACCTAGCACTAGCCGGGTTGAAGAGAGTAAGTAGCGCCCTCTTGTGTTGAAAAGAAAACACACCTATCCTACAGACGGGGCTCTTTTTGCTTTGTTTTCCATGCTTCAAATCATTTTCTTTTGCATTCTTCAAAAACAAAAAAAGTTGCAGTGCACTAATCAGGTTACTTTAGTTCCTCTCATCTTTCATTTCTGTAGTCATTCTGTGTGTTTGGTGGAAAGGGACTGTTCTGGGAGTTACATGTGTTTGATGTTTGTCAGTGTTGGATTGTAGTGTTAACCATTTTCCTTTAATAAATAGGTTTACTCGCCAATATAAAAGATTGTGTTTGAAGTATTTGGAAACTTGCGTCATGTTTATTTTTAATCATGTGCACATGAAAATTTGCAGAGAAATTTAAATATCCATTTCATAAAATGTTTGAAAGAGCACTTTTTGGTTATCCCAAACTCTGACTATAAAGGAGAGAGAATATGTAACTTTGCAGTTAATCTTGCCACTGTAATGGCAAATCCTCATTTTTGTTAAAAAAAATATTCAAAAAAAAAAAAGAGCATTTTTTTTTTCATGAGGAATTTAGTTATCAATAATGCATTTCATTGATTAATGCTACCATTTTAGATGCAATGGCAATGCTCAACTTTTAACCTATCTACATCATGCAGATTCAATTAATTCTACACTTCTCTCTATCATTCTTGTTTCACATTAAGATTTCAGATACATGTATCCTGTAGATAAATAAATTAGTTGTCACTCACCTTACGATCCTCCTCTCAGTGGAAGGTTATCAAAATAGTCTGGGATGTGAAACCTTCCACTGAGCGCAATACTGGTCTTGTGACTGGTATGCTGTCATTATGGATTTGTTGGGTTTGGTTTGGTTTGATGTTATTTTTACCTGACTGCTAAGAAACATGTTGTGTGCTTGTAATTAGGCAACCAGGGGACCGACGGCTTTAAGTCTTCTCCGAGGAACAAAGGGCACTAGCGCATCGACTTAGTTTTTAACCCGGGACCTCCAGGTTTCACTAGACCACTGCTCTACCACTGAGCCATCATGTCACTGTCAATCATTCTTCTCTCTGACTAAAATGTCCCAACACCTTGCAGTTTTGAAAGTACTTATCAATCATTCAAGACCCTAGTCAAGAAGAATTTCATATTTTCAAATTGCCACTTTCCAGCTCTTATTCACGACCAAATGCTATAATGATTCTGCTAATCTTTCTTTAAAATATCCTTTGATGTGTTTGTAAATAGAAATCCTTTAGTACTTTAAAATACAGCTTTAAAAAAACCTTGTGTGTTGTGAAACTATATGCATGTTATCATGGTGAACAATGTATTTTATTTGTGTTGTATTTTTAATCTATATTCTGCAATATTCTTTTCCAGCTTCTCCTATTTACTGCGCTACATCAGCAAACTCTGTTTACTCAGTATTGGTGTCTTTCTGTGTGGTGTGATTTTGCTCTTTCACCTTTGTAACATGAATTTGTTTTTCTGCAATACATTATAGTCCATTAAATGATTTTATTATTTTCCTCTATGGCTCTGTCTTTGCTGGTGTGTTTCGAGCTTTCACTTATGTCATAGTAATCTGGCATTTTGTTTACCTAGCTTTTGTTTAAAAAATGCACTGTATTTAAATTGCACATCATTTGTTTGATAACCTTCCCCACCCAATAAATGATTTTTGTTGTGGCCTCAAGTATGGTAATGGGGAGCAGTTATGTCATCATATTTCATTCTCACTTACTGTATTTATTTTTCTAAACCATTTATAGAAGTACATGTCAAGTAACTAAAAACCAGAAGGAGTGCTATTTGACATCGTAATGTGCCATTATGTTTCCTGAGTTTACAGCTTGTAGTGTTACAGTATTCTTTTACTTTATGGTATAATTCTTTTTACTTTTATTTATTTAATTGAACAAAAGATGAGAATGTTAGATTCATTACATAAAATAACAACAGTTAATGAGTTGCAAACGTACAAAGTAATTACTTCTCCCTTATGTATGTTCCTAAGCCTGCTTTCACGGTGAAGTGATCAATCAGTCAATCAATGAATCAAGCCACTAATTTACAGTTAACACCTCAATTATTCATACCTCTTGTCAATTTTAGGTTTTTGCATTTTTCGTAACTCAATAATATAGGCGAAATGGTTCAATTAGGACCTTTGCTAAATACTTTTAGATGCAAGCTTTTATATGTCACCTTCTCAAGAAACACAAATCGCAACAAATCAATTTAGATATACTTAGAAAATTACAAAACTTGGTATTAAATATACATGTACATAGTGATCAACCAACATAAATCTGTCAAGAAGTCACTCAAAGATCTATCAAGTTTGAATTGATCTTTCAATTAATATCAATGACTGTCAATCCATTATTCTGTTTGCATTACCAGGTTCTTCCAAAACCATGGGCCCCGGGTTGGGTATGGAAAAGTCTAGCTCACTGGAGAGCCTTCAGGTGGCTGTCGCCAACGTTCACCAACAGAGGGAGGACTTTCCCGGCCGACCGCGAGCAAAGGTCAGGAGAGGTCGTGTCTGCAACGACAGCTTCAGGGCAGCGGTGGACAGGTCTTATGGTGACCAATCACCAAATGGAGATATGCCACCAATGTATACAGGTGAGGAGGAGGGGATGGAGAGAGAAAAAGGGAGAAGACATTGGGTTGGGTTGCTTTATTAAATGCTATTCACACTTGATTTGCTTAGTCCCGTACTTTTCTTAGCCCCGTACTTTGCTTAGCCCCAGGCTAACTTTTTGGCTTTTCACACACGCTGTTTTAGTACCGTACTAAGCGCCCACCCCAGGATAAGATAATTCACGTTAGCTTTTTTTTTGCAGGGCCAACTAACTCTGTACTTTAGGTGGGGCTAGTACACTTTGGTAAAATTGTGTCTTAACAGAAAGTGGGCAAAGCTTAGCCCAGGGCTATAGGTGGGGCTAAGACCTCCCTTTAGCCCCACCTATTGTCTGGGGCTGAGCAAAATTTTACCAGTTTGAAAAGCACATTAGACACTCCTGTACATCCAATTCCCATTAGACAAGGCTCAACATTTCAAATATCTGATTTTTGACAATAAATTTTCTATGACCCTAAATTCCAGTTTGTTTTGGATTTTGTATGTGATTTTCAGATGAAAAGATCATTATATTTGTGTTTAACTTTGCATAAAGTATTCAAATGCTCATGAATGCCCTTCATAAATCAGTGATCTGATAATCATCTGAGAATAAGTGAGAAATGTTTCTTTGTATGCATTTGAGCCAGATGAATGTTACATCCATCAAATATTAAAGCGTTTTGCTTTGCATTCAGGATTTCAGCTATTAGAAAACTCCTTTAATCATGAAGACATCTACTAATGAACTGGGCCCTATCTAACAAAGAGTTGATATTAATCGCAACTTATTTGTGATTGATATCAATCGTAACTATGTACATACATGTAAGGGATAGGAGATTGCAAACTTGCGATTGATAAGAAGACTTGCAAACTATTTGTAAGACAGGGCCCAGATATCACTTTTGAAGAAAAAAAGAAGAAGTTTGGATCCTTACCCAAATTAATTACAAACTTTAATAATTCATCTTCCCTAGTGATGGAGGCTGAGGAGAACGGAGGATACAGCATCTCAAGGTCCAGTGGAGGAGGAGGAGGAGGAGGAGGAGATGGGAGTATCCAGTCTGCTGGGAGTATGAAGAAGAAGAAAGATAAGAAAGAAGATAAGAGCAAAGCAAAGAGCTCTGGTACGGGATTCAAAGGACTCTTTAGGTTAGTATGAAAAACTTCGGCAAGATATAAGTTTCGTACTGCATTTTGGAAATGTTGATGGATGGATAGATTAAAGGTATAGACCAGTTTTGGAAACGCCCCCTCTCAAAAAATGAAATGGAAGCTCTTATTTCCAATCATGTGAAAGAATATGTTTTGACTAATACGTGATGATACACATTTTGCTGGGAAACAGCCTACTAATTGATATATTTGGTCAATTATCATATCTATCCGGCCTGGATAAATATAGGGTACGGTAGTCCCATGTACATCTTTCTGTGTACAGTGTTTGTAACTTTACCAAGACTTGGCCAAATTTCTTATCATGTTGATGATTCCAGAACCTTGCAATACACACAAATTTGTATATGCTAGATGATCAACTCTTTCTAATTTTCACAATGTTTCTTTCACAATGCAATCGCATGAACAGAACTCAATTTTATCTTTAATGATGAAAGAAACATCAATGCAGCAAAGTGAAACTGCGATGAATAAACATTTATCAATACAATTACAAATGCATACAGAGAGATTTTTTAATAGGTTTGATTAAATGCTATAAATCAAGCAGGAGCATTCCTGAGCACGACTTTAGGAACATGAAAATATATCTTTGCCATTCTAGTACAATGGGAGAGTGTGATATATACATATTTTACTGGACACTTTGAATGGAAAATTCACATCATAATGATTGTTTTCTGTTCTGTACGAGGTTTTTCTGATCACTATACAAATGCAATTGTTGATATTTATGTCTAAGCTGTAAATCCATTCTGAATGCAAATAAGTGAGACTTAAATTCTACACTTACTTGCTCAAGCCGTATTGGCAACTTGTATACTATGTAACAGATTTTTATGACGAGTACCCTTCCAATTTTATAATGAATTTATCCTAAATGTTACAGAAAGAACTTACTCTCTTTTGATTTTCTAGTCATGCAATTGTGATTTCAAGTTCTTGATTCATTTTGTGCATTCATACTGCCAAATACAAGTTAGGAAGAAAGTCCAAACATCCTGAACAATACATGTATTTCCTTTTTGCTTAGATTTGGGAAGAACCGCAAATCCATTGGGTCCGAGAATGCGCTGAAAGGAAAAGACAAAGAAGGCAATAAGAGTCAAATATCCGCGACCGAGAGACTTGAACAGGAAGAGGTCGAGAGGAGGAAAGCAAGACAACAGGCCAAACAGGAACATGAAAAGTAAGAACTTTAAGTAGCATTGAGTGTCGTAGTTGAGTGGTTTCAAGGTAATACAAAGTTTTGGTATGTGGTCATGAATTTGGTTCAAATTAACATATTGAAAGCATATGCGATCCAACAATATTCAGTGATCGTTGGCGCGGTTGAAATCGAGTCTAAAGTGATGAAATTGTAATAATAAACTGTTTATGTTGTATAACTCCCTCTCAAGGTCAATATATTAATTTAGCTATAAAAACAATGTTTCTTGACTAAAATCGACCGATTGCCTAGTCCCGTTTGGAAATTATATATCACAACTAATATTCTGTTATTTTCATGGTCGCAGCTACCATTGTATGGCCGTAGGCGCTATTTGAAATTTAAGCTCTTGACTTGAAATTCAAAGGTCGTGGTTTGATCCCCGACATGGTACTGTTATGAATAATTGTATTTCAAAAGTCGGAAGCAAACTGCATACATTATGTTTTGCTAGATAAGACGAGTCATAATGTTTGTCCTACTTGAACACAATTAATGTATGCAATTCTCATTCTGACGATGGACATACAATTATTCGTAACATGTGAATAAAATAATTTGTAACAAGTCACTTAACAAAGAATTTTGTCTATAGACCGGTTTACAAAAATATTAGAATTTATGGATATTTCCTTCCTTCCTGGGGACCTAGTGACGAGTTATTCCATCAACCTGTTATTAATGAATGAACTACAATACTTAGAATCCAGTCTGCATACATTACTTATTGCTCCGTCGGGCCAAACTTTTCCAAGCTTTCAAGTTGTCAAGAACAATCTTTGTTTAAAAAGTATGCATATTTACAATTTTTAATATGTTAGTAAACCGATCTTTCAAGTTGTCAAGAACAATCTTTGTTTAAAAAGTATGCATATTTACAATTTTTAATATGTTAGTAAACCGATCTATTTAACTTCAATGTAAACATTTTAATTTGAACATTGTGCATCAAAAGTCCTAAATTGAACCGAACATGGATTGATTTTCAACTATCCCAACAGAATCCAAGAGGAAATTCAGAAGCTGAGAGAAGCCAAGATCAAGGAAGAGAACCAAGAAGCCCTGAGCAAGGCCGACAAAATGATGCAACTCAGACAACAATACCAGCAACGCCATCTTGATAACCAGGGTCAGTACATCGATGACGGAGAGGAGGATGAGGACGATTATACAAGAGTTGATCCCAACAGTCATCAAGAGACCATGGTATGTTCACAAATAAAGTTGTCATTCTTAGTCATATTTGTTTATGTATTTGTGTTAATCTATTTCTTTGTTTTGATTCTCAGACTCAAAAAGACTTTTAATATGAGGCATAAAAAGAAAAGATGTTGTATTGCCCTTTGCGACCGACCGACTTAACGATCGAAATCTACGATCGGCTTTTTAATTTTTTTTTAATTTTTTTTTAGAGAGAAAAAAACTATTCAAAGCATTCAAAACTGAGAAATATCAGCCCAAAGAGGGAGAAAAAAAGGAAAAAAAAAGAAGAAGATTTCTGACCGACCGACCCTTGTTTTGGCACCTTAAGGGCAATACAACATCTCTTTTTTTAGGCCTTGGGGTAACAAAACTCAATAACAAACAAAGAGATAAGAGAGAATTTGAAGAGGAACAGCTCTTACTAATTTAAATTTAGCCCCCCCACCCACAAACAAAAAGAGTAATGTGTGTCGAGTCCTCACCTCTTCTGGAAACCATCATGTGTCTTACTAATAGCACTTTCTTTATTTTGTTCTTGATTTTTCATCTGTTGTTATTTTCTTTTCTAAGGTGAAAAGAAAAAGTCTTACAGATATGAGCACAAGATTTGCAGTTCTGTGCACACCTATTCTCTGATTTTGTAGTAATCATCTCTTTCTTTGTTTTGTGTGTATCTGTATTTCAGAGTCAGACAGAAAGGTTAGAAGCCGCCAGGGCAGAGCAACGAGAAAGAGAGCGTCAGAACAGCAGGGTTCCAGAACGAGACAGGTACGAACGGCTCCCTCAGGAAGCTGAAGACAGGAGGAAAGAGCGAAGAGACGATATCTATTCAGAACCCAAGGACAGACGCGATGATAGGACATCGAACAATAGATACTCTGATGATCCTTACGCGGATCCCCGCACCTTGAGGAACGGTCAGGACCAAGGGCGGAACTACGACGATAGGTATGGTCGTAGGAATGACAGAGACACGGAAGAGAATCCATATGTAAGGTACAATGGGAAGAAGGATCACGGTGCCCAGGAACCAAGGGACGGGCGCCATGATAGAAACCGGGACAATCGACCTTCGGACCCTCCGAAGCAGGAGCGACGGAGGAGCCTGAAGCGCACGGATCGCATTGAAAATGCAAAGAACAGAGCCGATGCGAGAGCAGCACAAGGGAAGGAGAACGTTGATTTGGATAAACAGGAGAAACGGGAGGGCGATGAGAAGGAAAGGGAAAGGAGGCCAAACGAAAGACGAGCAGAGTATGCATCTCGCAGCGATCGGTCGACGGAGCGTAAGAATCCAAAACGAGATGAGCAACGCCAAGATGCGAGACGAGACGACCGCTATAAAGACAGTCGGTATGATGGAAGAAAGGATGAAAGGAATCCTGATAGAGAGGGAGAGCGAGATGATCGCTTCGATGCTAGGAGGGATGATCGGTATTATGACCAAGATGGTGGAAGAAGGCAGGATGACAGTAGGAGAGATCGTCAGCCTCCGCGTGAGGAACGTCATGATAAATACCCTGATCAACGAGATCAACGGTATCGTACTGCCCCACAAGATGATCGACATGGATATGGTAGTTTAGACAAGTGAGTAATGGTCAACAAATTATCAAAAAACATTAGATGATTTTTTTGTCTTTTGTTAATTCATTCTAAGGTCTATGATTAGTTCCCTACCACCTCTAAACAGCAGAAACCTTGAAGATTTTTTGTTCCAAAAAGAAATTAGGTCCTACACATCTTATTCTGATGTTTTCTCTTCAGCCAGATTATTTGTGCAGTATTTAACAGTCCTTATACCTGTATCTTAATCGTGGTAACAGTTAATAATGATAACCTAAAGATCAGGTTGAGGTAATCAGACATTTCGTGATGTGCCGGCCAGAAGGGGGCGAACTTGATTTTTCACTTCTTTAAATTTTAGTATTGATTAACAATATAGATAATATACAGCTTGGAGTGTGTTGTGTAGATGTAGTAGAATGTCAAAAACTTTAGATTGCATTTCTCTTGAAATACATCTGTTATATTGCATCCTTTCGCACCTTTCTTCCAGGCACAACAGGGGGGTGTTTCACAAAGTTTTTAGGTTTGACTTTACAATCATGAAAAGCCGTTAGCATCTATGAAAATATTTTGTAAAAGTTATTTAAAAAGGCATAAAATGTTCATTCAAATCATTCATATTTTCTATTATCAAGGAGATTTCATGTTTTCGATGTGGAATTGATAAAAAGTCTAAATGAAATTCTCGCTTTTGAATATAATTTATTTTAAGGCTACAATTGGCTCTCTATAATTTTTAAGTCCAACTTAGGATCTTTGTGAAACACCCCCCCCCCCCCCCCCCCCCCCCCGGATATGTTAAGAACTCTTTGAAGCAACCCTTTTATTATGTTTATTTCTATTTTTTATAGACCGAGTAGGAGGCCTCGCGGCGGAAAGGACCCAAACTACTACTCCATGTCTGAGAATAGTCGACCAGAGGACGATTACGCAAGGACGCAAAACTACGCCCGCCACAACAACTACACAGGCGAGCACCAACAGCAGGCTCCAAGGCGTACCTCATACCCCAACGGCCCCGCCCCAAACCATGCGTTTCACCCCTCTGCAGGCCCAGGTGCTGGTGGGGATCGGTCCAGGCGAGCCAACTCCACCTCCGACTACCTGGAGTACAAGGACATGCCGCCGAGGTCAAAGTCGGTTTCGGACCAACTCGTGGACGAGTACCAGTACGATTCAAGGCGGGCTCCGGCTGGGCCAAGGAAAGGACATCAGCAGCGACCCAATGACATGGGCGAAGGGCGGATGTACAATGATTACGATGACGCTGCTCGTGTCTGAACCCTGAACCTGACAGAGAGCCATTGCTTCGCGGCGTGATGTCGTTACGAGTGAACAGTTTCACTGCCATCAATAAATTGCCTTAAATTTCCAGAGAGGCCGGCGTACCAGCTTTTTACATCTTCCAGTTTTCTTTGAAGATTTATTAACCATTAATGCCTATGTTGCGTGTTATGGCAAAGGAGATCATTTTTATGGGGGCATCAGATGATCTGCGAGGTGAATTTGATTTGAATGATATGGACATTCTGGTTTAAACATTAACTTGTTTATCAGTCTACTAAGCAGCGTTTTAGCTTCTGATTTAGAAAGTGCTGGTATCACTGAATGTAGTGAAAAAGTGCAGAGTTCTAAATTTTTACGTAGAAACTATGAGGCCAATTAGGCTTCTATAATAAATATAAACATCTCAGTGTTGAAAAGATATTCTTTGCAGTACTCCATATGTTGTACCTGCAGCTTGAATATATAAAATATAAAGTACTGTACTGATAATGACTTGGAGGAGTTATGTTATCCGTGTACTATTTTTTATTGACAGTATATCTTCATTCTACCATTGACTATGAGATCTTGCTTTTGAGTCAAGACGATCAGTTGATTTGTCATTCCTGATATAAAGTTTTACATTGTAAATAAGAATGATGTTTCAGGAACATAGGTTCCTAGATATTGTCTTGGCCAATCGTTGCAGCATGTATGTGGCTGTTATGGGAAAAAAGTCCTGCTATATTGTTTGATTTTCCTGTCCTTTGGTATTGGTATTGGGGTTTCGTTCTGCTAACATTTTTTATTGTTTTAAATACAAATGTGCTTCCCAGTCCCCAATCATTATGTCTTTTAAAATGATTTGAAATTTGAAGCTAACCTGACATGTGTACCAGTACTAATGGAGATGAGCAAATTGATATCTATAAAATAAAACAAAATATTTGCATTCCATGTATTGTGCTATCGAAATATTAAAGCCTGTCTGCACTAGTTTGCCCAGGAGGGATTGGACCTCCGTGCAAGGTCACTGACAGGTGGTTATCACATGAAATCGGCTCTCAATTAACATAAGAAAAAAGGGATCATGGGGGACCAACGAGTACCGCATAGGCATCGTTTGCTATATAGAGGGCGCTAGTAGCTACAAGTAGTACTTATAGCTACTAGCGCCCTCTATATAGCAAACGATGCTTTAGGCACAATCCTAATCCTGAGCTCAGGGAAAAGCAGGAGATTAATTTCCCTTATATTTATTGGATCACTTGGCAATGACCGACAAGGATCAGCTAGCGAAAGACATCTGTTTAGCAAGGCAGGAGCTTTCAGACATTAAGGAAACTAGAACTGAAATTTGTCTTGTCTGTTTAAGTATGCTCAACCTTGTGGTATGTACATCATCAACAACTGTTTTTTTTTTGGACAGGTTTGTGAAATTTTCTTGCATGCAATGTTGCGTCTGAGTCTTTCACCTTATAGTGGACTCTGTTGAGGAAAGGTTAAAGGGATACAAACTTAAAGAGAGGTCACTAGCTATCATGGCTCCTGACAGTATCTTTACTCTATATGAAGATGAAAACAGAGCAATACACACAGCATGATTCCAAAGAAACTTGAATGTTTTACTGCTCATATCTCTGCCCCAAGCTGTATCCCCTATTTCTGCATTCAACATCTTCATCATAACAGCTGTCAGTTTGACGTATGGTATACATGTATATCTTAGATGATTCATGGTGTATGATATCATACGGTGTATCAAGTCGTATTTGTAGTTAACGGGATAAGTCAACCTTTGTATGACATACAGTAACTCTATAGCAGACATTAGTTAACCGTGGTAATGTTGTCAATTTTGTACTTTTAGAGAGAACATTTTTGGGACCTTTTTTTTCCTTTTCTTAAATTGTTAAAATGGTCTACAACAATATTTTTAGAGGCTCAGGTTATCACTTTTACAGTTAGACAGGGTTTGCTAGGGCTTTATTCTGTCAAAATGGTAAGAATGAATGAAAATAGATAAACAAGATCGAATGAAATAAAATTGAATGAAATAGAATAATAATAATTCATGAATAAATCAGTTAATAAACAAACATAGGTTCAAAATAGGAAATTAAAGTGAATTTTAGAATAGGAAATATATGTGGTTACATTATAACATACCGGTACATTCTTTTAACTTTCCTTTTTAAGAAGTATCATTAGAATATGCCTTCATGCGAACTTTTCAACACTGATTCAAAATACTTACAGTGTACTTTTGCATAAGTTTCAATTCGATAAACAATATGTCAACATACCCCCCCCCCTGTACTTAGCCCTTAAGAGGATATCTCCCCCCCCCCCCCCCCCCCCCCCCCCCCGTTCCTTGATTTCCCCAAGAAACCTGTTGTGAATATCAGGTACATGCTAAGTGCCAATACTGACGGTGATTCGTATATTGTAGCAAATGAAGCTCTGTGAAAATGTATGTCAAACTTAACGTAAAGAATACCAATCTTTTTTAATGCGCGTGTAAATAGATGTATTCAGAATATGAGTATGAATTTTTGTATTAACAATTGTATTCCTACCCTTTTTTTACTCTTGTTCAAATTCCTTTTTTGTAAATAGAATTAGGTACATTCCTGTTTCAACCTTTTCCATGCCCATCAATGTATTCTTGCTAATGCTTTAAATTGAATATTTGTATCTATCTTGTTACTATAGATACATTGTAGATATGTATTAGTCAAACTCATTGTTCAAGTCTATGCAAAGTTGTTTACAGATATAGTACAGCAGTATAAATTCAATATGAATTTCAAATTTATGATGTAGATTATGTACCGATATGATTTCTTTTCCTCAAATAGCACAAGTGAGAAGATTTCATTTTACCTTTTTTGTGTGTTTTGTGATCAATATTATTATATTTTAGTATTATTACAGTAAATTTACATGAAAGGCCAGATAATGTATTAGATTACTTACTTTTACTATGGTAAGTTACACAAATTTCTGCAACTCAGTGTAATATAATAGATTCTACTTGTGGTATTTCCTGCCTGTGGAGATCTAGATTTGAATCTTTGATTTCACATCCATTAGGCCTGTCTTCATCAGCTCAAGTTTGCCAAATAACCTGCAATTTTAACTATCCCGATTGCAAATTACCCAATTTATTTGCGACTTCATCAGCCCACAGTTGCAATTAGCGGGATATTTGGTCAATAAAATATCCAGAGAAATGTTTGTCTTGTTTCCAAAATATCACGCTATTTGTGCCCGTCCGAGCTAGTTTGTGATGGGTGTATCAGTCTGGTGAAGTCACGACTTTGAGCTTCGGGATAATATCCCGAGTCTGAAAATAGCGGGTTATTTGGCAAACTGGAGCTGAAGAAGACAGGCCTATTGACAACCAGAGGGGTGCAACTTGAAATAGATGCTCGTAACGTCTGCAACAAGAGGATAGAAATCACTTCCAAGGCCATCAGTAGTTAGACAAACTACAGAGTAACTTTTGTATGGCAGTTATAGCAATAGTTTTTCATGAAGTCTATTCAAAATGCACCTCAGATGTTCAAAAAGGAGTAGTAGTCACTTATCTGTTTCTGTATGGAAATATAAGTTTCTTGTCTTTTTTCGTGTTTGAAATGTACACCATTTTACAAGAGGACGCCAAAACCCTGTCAAGTTTAAAGAATAAACATTTGGAGTTCTAACCATATACACTTTCCTGCAATACCATCAGAATTTGTGATAAAACTTTCTCAAAATAAGAAGCGCACAGATTATTTCCAGTGCATCAGTTTCTACTTTCTCTCTCTCAGACTAATTTTCTTTTAAAATTCTTTTAAAATACAGTCAAAATTTTCCATTAACTCCTTAAATATCTCAATATTTTCTTGTTCCTTTATTTCTCTGAAATATTCACAATAATTGCATCCAGCATACACCTTCAGTAACCAAGGTTACCGCTATCTATCATTGAATACAAGGAATAAAGTCTCTACAGTTTGTCTGCATGGGTTCTATTAATTCAACACTGCATAACTTGCGCTTCCGTTCTATCTCTTCATCGTCTTTAGATAATCTTAACATCCATAAAGTGCCTTGACTGCATTTTTAGATTCAATATTATTCATCTGATGTTGGATAATTCTTCCTTTCATCATTCATGGCAGAATCACTAGCAGAGTGATTTAAAAGCAAAATCTGTAACTTTCAGATGTATGTCATTGTGGTCATCATTCTTTATAGAGTTTTGTCTTTTGTTGTACATGAGATGCTCAAAAGTGTGTTTTGTCTCTACAGTAAAAAATATTTTTTCTGCACAAATCATGAAAAGTCATAGTTTTCAAATAGCTTGAATGATTTCCACAGTAACCCTTGTAGTGCCAAATACTCCCTCATTGAATAAGGTAATTGCTATATCTGTCTTGCATTTTTCCCCCTGCATTTTCCCCCCTGCATTTTCCCTCATTCATACAATTTGTTTTCTAACAAGATTTATAATCATAAATTTTTGCTGCATCTATGGTGCTCAATTCCTACCTATTTTTTGATTTTTTTATCGCTCTATAGAAATTTATTGTAGGGTTGCTAAAATCTAATAAAGTATAAGTCAAGTGGTTTTTTTCTATCAGGTTTCTACACTTCTGTAAATCTGCTGGTAGCATGAGGGAAAGTTTAAACAAAAAAGAATTGTCAGGAAAATATGCATTTCTTGCCGTAGTTGTTTAATATTTGTTTGTTTATCCATAATAGCATTCAGTTACACGTATGTCACATCTGGCTCTTGTAATGTATTTGGGATGAAGTTACATCCATCAAAGCAGGAAATGAAAAAAACTTAAGGATACAGTTTCTGAAAGCTGATGTTTATACCTCATTCACACCAACGAGACTGGCGCCAGACCGACAACGGGTCGAACCAACAATTACATTACCAGGAATAGCCAATAATCGGTCGGTTTGGAGTCGGTCTGGAGTCGGTCTGGCGGTGGTCTGGCGGTGTGACACAGGTATCAGGATGATGATGTTAAAAAAATGATCATCATGTATCTACTCTCATTAGAAAGTATAAGCAAATTCACCATTTGGAAGTATGTACATAGGTCCGCTGTGCTTCCTCTTGTTACAATGCAGGACTGTACAGCAGATCACATTATTTTTGTCTCCTCCATTCCTATTACACATCAATAATTTCTTGCATACATGTTTGGAAAAACATTTTTTGTTTGTTTATAGTCTGTACATTTTTATGATATCCTATCTCTGTGTATGGCACATATGTGTTGTAAAGAAATTCATGAAAGGACGTATGGAAGCCGGAATAGACCTATATTTTGTTTTTACATTTTACTGCTTTATGTTACATTATCTAGCTTTTTTATTCTTGGAAATACCATGCAGAAATACAAAGAAAGCATTCAACTATATAAAGCAATTATCAGCTACGTGATTTATGTTGGTTTTATTTTCATTTATTTATGTATTTGATAGTTTTCAAAATGCTTGACTTTGTGTTGTATATCAACAATGTTTTCATATTTCTCGCTGAAAAGTAGTAGCCCCATCTAAATGCATTATGATGCCACTTCATGATGTTCATAAATTTCATTATACTTCATATATTTGATTGCCTAGGGAGCTGTGATTGCCATATTTCAAACAAAATGTGATTTAATATTTGAGAGATATTTATCAGCAGTATTGATTATAATCCACTTTGTAGAAGCCAAGATAATTCATGTGAAAATGCAAACATACTGCCTCCCCTTCAGAGTTGTTTTCATAAGTTATGTGTGGACAGCTGCCATGCACATAATTGCTCTTAAAGATGAAGTTGAGTTCTGGTCATGCGATTGCATTGTGAAAGAAACGGTGTGGAATCAATCAGAAAAGGTTGATCATCTAGCATATAAGTATTGGTGTGTACTGCAAGGTTCTGGAATCATCAAAATAATAAGAAATTTCGCCCAGACTTGGTAAAGTAACAAGCACTGTAAACGGAAAGATGAATATGATCATGTGGCATAAAAATCTGTCCTGACTTTTATGCTGTTACATGCCCTATTTAGAATATGAAGGCATTTGAAGAGCCATGCTTTTCAGGGAATACTTTTAGTCAGATGTTCTTCCACACTTGCATACTAACGATGATAATTATTTTTCACCTCTTCCCAGAACTCAACCTTCTCTTTAAAAGTGAATATTTTCCAGTCTCTTGAATCGATACGGAACTGAAGATACAAACACTTCATTTTCTAGTTCCTCTAAATGAACAGTATTGGGGGAAGTTAACAATATTCAATCTAGATTAATGAGGATATTTTTTCCAACATGACATGAAAGAAGCAGCATTCCATGTTGATTTGAACTTCACTCTGGGTTGAAGCTGATGTGAACAGAACTTGGTGCAAATTGATAAAGCAACCCTCAACAAAAATTGTAAAACGTTCACATATGTATTCAAACTTACTACTTACCTCTTGTACCTTTAAAAATTATCCATCCGTCACAATATGCCCAACATATGGTTGTATACAAACTGCATGTAATGCAATGGAAATGTTCAGTTTTACTAGTACTACACTGAGATGATATTTTGTCAATGCATCAAAATGGCATTACACTCTGTATGAAATCTTAAAAAAACAGTACATTATATGTTTACTATTTTATTTCTCAGTAAATTTAAAGTGTATTATTGGGCATTATTAGAAAGAAGAAAAAAACTGTATTTTCCTTTTTCTTATTTTTTGCTGCTTCTCAAGAAAAACATAATTGCCAAGAAACGTCTTCAAATACTTAGACACACAATCCTAAAAAAGTAACTGTCAAATGAGAAAACAAAAACATACCAGCCTGCGTCTGTGCATGCTCCAAATTTGTATTTGTTAAGAAAAATAACGTTATAATCATGGCATAATATATTTGTATATGCGTTATTTCTATATACTATGTTTCTTTCCTGAAACCGTTTTGGGCTAGAGGCAGTTTGCCAAGAAAGAGTTAGCACATGGACATCTTTTGTGAAAGGGATATCTTGTCCCTGGTATTCTATGTACATGTTATGTTTACACATTCCCAGTGACGACTTTGAATTACTGCGGCCATACGAAGATCGATTTCAACTCCCATTTGGGAAAATTTGATATCAAACTAGGAAGTATTCCAGTCTAAATTTAGCCAAGATTGAAACTCTAGAATAAAGCATTTAATCACCATTATCTGCAATAAGTTATTAATGCACAGCTTGTAGTCAATAGGGTTTACTAGTATTGCATGAATCTCAAAAGTGTTTTGGGAATTTGATGTTGTAGGATTTCTGAAACCGCTACTATTTCTTCTCAAATATGAGTTTCTGGCAAGGTGTAATTGTGTTTTGGCAAGGAAGGCATCTGGGATCGGTCTATTTTTGTTCTTTCCTGGAAATTTGATCCTGTACATTTTTTCTCCAGACATTATTCTTGTTTTCTCCTAGTTTATCAAACCCGTCTTGAACAGACTCGTTCTTCATGTCCTTAGCTCTTGCTCTCTTCCAATTTCACTTGAACTTGTCTTAAAAAACATTCCTGTTAATCAGTATCACATTCTTCTCTCCCCTCCTCTCTCTCTCTCTCTCTCCCCTCCTCTCTCTCTCGTTCTCTCTCTCTCTCTCTCTCGTTCTCTCTCTCTCTCTCTCACTCTCTCTATTTGTATCTATCTCTCTATCTCCCTCTCTCTCCCGTCCTTCTCTTGTTGTACTCCCATTTTATTCCATCTTTCCTCCAATGGTTCATAATTCATAATTCACACGCTTTTTGAAGAACTCACTTTGTCACTTAAATTGTAGCCATATAGTTTTCCCCTCTAACACCCTATTTTATTTCCTGTTTTTAAAGTTATCATTAATACTCCACTTCTAGTTTACATCATTTTTTCAAACATGTACTTGTAATACTTTTGTTCATGCTCACAATGTTTACACTGGCTTGAAGAAATAACATATTTATTTCCCATTTTGTTGCTAAATCATATTTGTTTCCTTTTTTAATGTATGTATTTTTATTTTCCCTTATCTTATGTATACTGTTGTAGGAGACTTGGTGCTGGATAGAGTTTGCTAGTTCATCTAGTAATTAATTACTGACGTTTTTAGTTTGTTCATTGTTTTCTTGACAATAATGTCCTCGAAATAATTGTGTTTTCATGTGCTTACCTACCATAAGAAGCTTAGCAACACGTATGTTTTTTTCCCATATACATTATGTTACTCAAAATATTTCATGTACAGTTTATGCTGTTTTATACTATATTATCAATAAAATGATAAGCATGATTATCATTGTAAATTTTGTTTTTGTCCAGATTTTCTTTTCTGTAGAACCAAGAAAATGTATTTAAGTTAAACATGTCGTAGTGGCCGCTTTCTGTAAAGGCCGCTTTTCTGTAGTGGATATACAAAAACCCAGGGATCACTTATAAAGTATTCCATCGTGACAAATTTGTGTTGTAGAACCTTTCTAGAACGGTCACATGCCTGTAATTATTATTTTCTATCGGGGGCCCTTTACAAATGCCTTTGGTGTCCTTTAGAGAGAGGTGTCATGGTTTAAATCAAGGAGATGAGAAACTGGGAGAAAGAGGAGGAGAAACAGAAGAAGTAAAAGCAGTGTATGAGTACGTGTGTTTGTGTGTGTGGGTGAGAGAGAGAGAGAGAGACAGACAGAGGGGAAGGGGGTGGGGTGATAAAAGAAAGCATGCATGTGATGACGTGGATGATAGAGATATAAACAAAAAAGACAGAAAGAAAGAGACAGAGTTTTTTTTTTATTCGATGGATGCAACCTAATGGGCTTTAGATTACCGAATGTTATGTTTCCAATTCTGTGAAATCAGTGTTTTTCATTTGAAGTACATCTACAGTCTTTGAATCATTTCTGGAACAGCACGCCTCTGTATTCTTTTCCTGTTTCATTTTTTTTTAAGAAAAGAAAATTGCATTGCACTTCATACTGTATACACAACAAGAGGAGGCAACAAACATTTAATTTGCCAGATAGGACTATATCTTCATTTTGAAAGTTCTCGAGTACTTGGTCGGAAAAGTGAAGAGGCTAGCAAAAGGGAATATCGGACTGTTACTTTAGAAACGGAACTCGGGCGTGCGTGGCGAAAAGAATAACAGAATACATGTATCCTGTATACACTTCATAAAGTGTAGTCAGAATTACTTGGTAAACATAATTTTCTCGAGTAAGACGTTTTTTCAAGAATACAATTTTAACGCCGTGCAAACATACGCTTCAAAACGTAGCTGAGTAGAGAGACATCAAGAGAAATAGAGAAAGAGAGAGAGGTGGGGAGAAAGAGATAGAGAGAGAGAGAGAGAGAGAAAGGGATGGGAAGAGGGAGAAAGAAAGAGAGAGATACAGAGCGGGAGATGGATAATGTTGTTTGAAATTAACAATTTTCTTTTAAATCCTGAAAATGAAATATGAGTATGAGAGGAAAGAAAAAGCACTGAGTTTTCAGAATTCATGTTTTTCATCTTTTTAGCTAAAGAACGCATGCCAAAAAAGAAGAGAGAAACCAGCATACATCGTGGGAATGTTAAAAACGTCTGATGTGTGAGTACTCGCTGCAAGATGATGAAAACAAAATTCTTCCCTCCCCATTTTTTCCCTCTTTAACAATCTTTTGATTACTTCCTTTCTGACTTTCCTTTCCTTCTCTTTCTCCCCCAATTTTCCCTGTCTGCGTTTTTTGTCCTTGCTCAGAAATGCCTTTAATTGAATCAACTCTAAAATGGAGCTCTAAAAATAGTGGGGAATCGAATGAGTACGTTTTATTGGACTAACGGGCGTCTAGAAACAACATGGCTTGCTCGGACAATCAGGGTGGTGTGGTGGAAAATTGCAGGGGGCGAAATGAAAATGGGTCTGGAGGCGATCGACGAGTCGCGATGGAAATGCGAGCGAAACATTTAGACACGGAAGGGAGGTTAATTATTGAGAGGGCGAAATAGAATTGTAGGAAAGGTAGAAAGAAGTGAGAGGAAAGAAATACGAGAGGGGGACCTGGTAGAGAGTGTGGGTTCGTGGGTGTGTATGTGTGTGTTGCTTGTGGGTGTGCGCGGTTGTGGGTGAGTGTGTGTGAGTGTGCGTGAGTGAATGACCTGGAACAAACCGATCTTCCCAACATAATTATGTTGGGAAGATCGGTTTCCTTGGAAATGTTATTCTTTATATTCAAAACTTTCTTGATAATCTCGTTTATTACTGATCAGTTTGATTACTTTAATGATTTGTTTTCTATCCAGTATTCAGCTTGTATTTGAAATGGGTTTGTTATCAGGGATTTTACTGTCATTTGGTATTTTGATAATAAATGGTCCATCTGTTTTAAGACCACCTAAACATATGAAAATATGCCTCCCTGTACAATTGGCGGTAGATAAACGAGAAATTAATGCTGTAGTGATTAGAAAAACATAATTTATAACTGAGTAAATAAGGAAAGAACCACGATGGATAAATCAATGAATATATCGCTAAACAAATCAAAACACCCAATTAAAAGAAGTCATTAACAAAATAGTAACTACCTGACAAAAGAATCATAGTTGATATGTTTTTAAGGATTTTACTCGAGTTTGAGTCGGGATATGAAATAAGAATTAGAAATTCCTGGTCGTTATCGACATTACCAATTGTTTAAGTGGCGGATGTCAGGGAAAAAGATTGGGGGATGGTTTAGTATCCAAAATATCCACATCATTGCCATGCATTATCCCATTCACTGTAGCTCTTGTCACTTCTTCTTCTTTTTTCTCTTTTTTCCTTTTCTTCTTCTTCTTCTTCTTCTTCTTCTTCTTCTTCTTCTTCTTCTTCTTCTCCTTCTTCTTCTTCTTCTTCTTCTTCTTCTTTGTTGTAAAAGGACGTGTCTCGAGTGAGCTCCAGAGTTTTTGTAAGTTTTGTCGGAATTATACTGTTTATAATTACAGTTTTAATACTAGTGTACTACTAGTACACAGTACAACCATACCAAACCAAGTCCACCTTACTTGTGTGTTAATATTTGTAGTTTTTATGCTTTTTTTGTGGTAACCTTGTGTAAGAATTTTTGGCCACTATGGCCAGTGAAGCCGAACAGGCCTCCCGGGATATGCCGGGGACCAGCTCGGCTCAAACTACCGTTCCTGTTTCTGCTGCCGAGCCGTTCAAGGCCGTAAGCAGAAACAATGGTATCGTTTTTGGTTCTGCAGCACATGTTCCTATTCATGATTACATAAGAGCGTTTGCAGACACCATTCCAGCTCATTGTATAGTGTCTGCCTCTCGTATCAGTAACCAACGTATTGCTATGTATCTGAATTCCAAAGAAGCAGTCTTGAGTGCCGTTGACAAAGGTTTGACCTTTAGAGGCGCATTCATACAAGTCTTACCTTTGGTTTTGCCCACAACACGTCTCACACTATCTAATGTTTACACAGAAATTCCGAACTCTGTTCTTGTAAAACAAGTTTCTGCTTTTTGTAAAGTAGTCTCACAGATTCGTCCCATCCCTATTGGTTTCAAGGATAAACAACTAGCTCACATCATGTCCTTCCGTCGACAAGTCCAGGTGCTGCTTACTCCGAATGTTACCCTACCCGATTTCGTTAACTTTTTTCACGCAGGCACCAATTATCGCGTTTTTCTTTCCACTGAGGCGGCTCGCTGTTTTGAGTGCGGAGAGGCTGGACATATCGGCAAAGAATTGCAAAAAAACCGCTCGGCCAAATGAGTCCGCAAACTCTACCCTTACGTCAACACAGGCAAAAGGAAAATCTGACCCACGACATCCCCCCAAAGTGTCTAAACCCTTACGGTCTGAACCTGAAACCCTTAATCTGAGGGCGTCCCCAGTACACACAGAAAAGCCTAGCGGCTCCAGCCCTAGGCCCGCCTCTTCGCGCTCAATGGTTGACGAAACCGCTGAAGGGGCCCTTGCGCGTAGGCCTACAACTCCGGTTGCGATAGTTTCCCGTAGCATTAATAATAGTCCACCTAGCAGCTACCCCACAGGCAGTAGCCAGGACAAAGTTCCTCCTCTCGTAACCCCCACAATTTCTTTGACCCAAACCCTTTGTGACCCCATCTGGGGAGCACCGCCCGCCCCGTCCAGACTTTTCGCAGATGTTGTTAAAAGGAAACAACCTCCCGAACCTTCTTTGGTAGACTCCCCTAAACTTACTCCAATTGTGTCTGCTACCCCACCGCGGAAACTAATGAGAAAAGTTTCCTCTCCCGTGACCTCAGAACCTCCCTCCCCTGTATCAGTATCGCTCCCTGCGTCACCAATCCCACCCTCTCCCGCTTCCACGGTAGACACTGTCGACACTGATGACGTGGCGGTATGGGATGATACACAGACTGACGATGAATCCTTTGACTGGGCCTCCTCTTTTCCGTCCAGTCAAGGACCCCTCTCTTCAAAGGAAATTTGCAAATTTCTAAAGATTGTCAAAGCACGGAAAAAACCTCTAGAGGTAGCGAGAAAATTCACTTCCAACATATCAGGACTTGTAAGACAACTTAGACCCCTGAGGAACAGTCCTCTGTTTACTAAAAGTACACAGCAGAGGATTTACAAATTGATCAAAAATTTAGATATCTAATATGGCCATCTTCTTATGTAATATGAGCGTAGACCTGCATGCCTTTCTCTCCTTTTTTATGACGCTGTCGTTGCTCACCCTTAATACTGGAGGTTGCTCCAATGCCATGAAGAATGCTTCAGTGTTTAGTTATGTTGATAATATTGCGTTTGATTCTGACATTGTGTTTCTACAAGAAATTAATGACCTCTCCCAGAATTCTCAATGTTGGAATTTGTGGTCATCCTATAAACCTTTTTGTGCCCCCGGGCATAATCGAGGATCCGGAGTAGCTACCCTTGTGAAGAACAATCTTTGTAGTGATATTGACTCCTTAGTTATACTTAATAGCCACATTGTATATGTTAAAATTGAGTTCGATGGTGGTATGTATCATTTATATAATGTGTTAATGCCACAAGATGACGGCCTTGCTATTAAGGCCGTTCATCTTCTTGCGTATCATGTTAATCAGTGCAGCGATGGTGTTATTATTATTGGTGGTGATTATAACTGTACCCTATCTCCGTCATTAGACAGATTGTGCATGCCTAATGAGCATAGACCTAAGTTATCTTCTGCCCTCAAGGAAGTGATTGATAGTAATAAACTATGTGATACGTGGCGCAGACTTCACCCTCATGAAAAGAAATACTCTTGGCATAGGAACAACCCTCACAGCGTTAATGGTGTTTCTAAAGCCAGACTTGATCGTTTTTATGTGTCTTTTCCCCTAATACCTTCATTACACTCTTGTCGTATTCTACCTTGTACTCTCTCTGATCACTGTGCGATTTCCCTGAAAATTAAAATTCCCCCACAGAAGCCAAGAGGATGTGCTTTTTGGCATCTTAATAATTCCCTTCTTGATGACAATGACTATAGAAGTATTATTATTCATTTCTGGACTGACTGGCAAAATAAAAAAGCCGACTTTCCTAACATTCTGTCATGGTGGGACTTTGGTAAATCCCACATTAAGGTGCTCACTCAAATGTACGGATCTAAGTTAGCCAATGAGAAGAAGGAAACGATATTGAATATCAATAAAACCATCGACGAACTGCATTCTTCGCCTGAATTCACGCCTGATATCCAGCAGGCTCTTGCTGAACAAAGAACTGAACTAAACATTCTCCTTAAGAATCAAGCCAAGGGTGCTCTTGTAAGGTCACGTTTTCAATATGCTAATGAGATAGACACTAGCTCATCCTATTTTTATGGTCTTGAAAAATCAAACTCTACTTTTAAAACACTCTCTCGTACCCGTCTCCCTTCGGGTAACATTACAGAGGATCAGAACGATATTAAAATTCACGTTCGGAATTTTTATAAGAATTTGTACTGTCGTGTACCTATTGATGAAAATTCGGTTGATACTATTTTATCTGATCTATCGAAACTCAACCCTGAGGATTCAAAACATCTTGACGCTCCTTTGTCATTCAATGAACTTGATATTGCTGTCACACAGCTCGGCAAAAATAAAACGCCTGGTCTAGATGGACTTTCTTCTGAATTCTATCAGACTTTCTGGCCCTTGATAAAAAATGATCTCTTCTCTGTATTACAATATGCCATAAGTACTGGAACCCTCCCACATACTTTTCGTAGAGCAGTGATTACGTTGATTCCTAAAAAAGGAGACCTGGCAGACACCAGTCTCTCTTCTAAATAATGATTACAAAATTTTTGCAAAGATACTTGCCAATAGATTGAAACATTATATTACTAACATTGTATCTGAAGACCAAACGTATTGTGTTCCAGGTCGAACGATTTATGACAACTTAAATTTGATCCGAGACATTGTACACTTCTCTAATTGCAATGATACCCCTCTTGCAGTAGTTAATTTGGATCAAAGGAAAGCCTTCGATAATGTAGATCATAATTATCCCTTCAATACCATGAGAGCTATGGGCTTTGGAGAATATTTTATTTCTTGTATTCAACTTTTGTATAATGACGCAGAGGGCTTAGTCAAAGTGTGTGGATCCCTCACTGCGCCTTTTCCTTTTCAAAAAGGCATACGCCAAGGTTGCCCTTTATCTGGCTTTCTGTATTCTATAGCCATAGAACCTTTTCTTCACAAGTTAAAAGTTAATCTTTCATCGTGTTCTTTCTCCTTACCCAACAGCCAACACAGATATGAATGTCTCGGTATCTGCGTATGCGGATGATATATCAATTTTTGTCACTGAAGACAAAGGCTTTGATATTATTCTAGATACATATAACACTTTTAGCAAGGCCTCAGCAGCCTGTCTTAATTATGTTAAATCTCAAGGACTGTGGGCCGGTTCATGGTCGAAACGTAGAGACAGGCCCCTTGATTTCCTGTGGAATTGCGAAGGTCTCCTCTTTCTTGGAGTTCATCTAGGAAATAATAATAATTATGTAAACAAAAATTGGTCAAAGTGTAAAGAAAAACTGAGTAAGACTCTATCTCGATGGAGCTCCCTTTCTTATAGTTTGTCCTTTAAAGGCAGAATCATTATTGCTAATCAATTAGCTGCATCTAAACTTTTCCATTGTCTTGCAGTTTTGTCTCCCCCTCAGCAAACACTAATTGAACTCCAAGAAATGCTTATTAATTATGTATGGTCTGGTAAACGACATCCTTTAAGAAAGCAAATTCTGTTTCAACAACCCAACAAAGGTGGACTTGGTTTGGTATGTCTCCAAGCACGAACCCTTACATTTCGTTTTGCCTTTTTACAGCGTTATCTCAATCTCTGTTCTCATCCTGCGTATGCTCTTTGTTCTCATAATTTTCGCAGATATAAGAAACTAAATCTTGATTTTCCTTTGTTTCTGACTGAACTAGACCCAAAGTTTTATACCAGCCTTCCTTGTTTCTATTCGGAAATTTTGCGTGCTTGGATTACCTCTGGAGCAAGCGTCGAGACATCGTCCTTTACTGTCAACCATGTGTTAAACATTCCCTTGAATTATTATAAATTTCTTCAATATACACTGGATGGCGACAAGATCTTCCCTGTTAGACTATTTGCATGTGGAATCAAACTCGTCAAGCATCTTGTAAACCCGTACAACGGTACCTGGCTCCGAGCAGACGAGGTCGTCATTGCCTCCACCTTGCAGCGTCCGTCTTTACGCCTTTTGGAACTTGACCTCTCTCGACTTCACAAAGAGATTTCCGGTTTGTTTCCTAGATTCTTTTCGAACAGTGGACTAAGACTGTCAGCAGCTTCAGCTTATCTTCATAATCTGACTGAACCTGTTACCTCTCCGTTCTCGATCATAACTAAAGACAACAAGAACATTCTTGCCACGCCGACTAAATCGATATATCGGATCTTCAACCGTGCTATTAACTTTCTTCCTAGAGCTCAAGTTACTCATTGGCACGAGGCTGGGTTACTTTCCCCTTCTAAACTAATCAACTGGACTGAAATCTACTGCTATCCATCATCTAAGAAAGATGGGGACACTCAGTACAAACTATTACACAATGTTCTTCCGTCGCTTGCCGTTCTTCATCATCTTAATCCCGATATCTCCTCTTCATGTGGATGGTGTGGCAAGAAGGGAACTATTCTACACCTCTTTATCGAGTGTACTTCTATACAACCGGCCTTGGATCTTCTTCATCATCTTCTGTCAAGTCTTCTACCCGAAGTAAACATTGACTTTGACCTCTACTGGACTCTGGTTCCACATGCAAGAGGTCGTAACAGGGAGGCCGTGCGCCTATCCAACTTTTTTATTGTCATTCTTAAAAGCACATTATATTGGCTTTATCGTACCTCTCGTTTTCTTGATCCACTTCCTTTTTGGAAACTTAGAATCAAGAACAGAGTCATTCTTGATTATGAATTTCACAAATTACAAAACAATTTGGTGTTATTTCATAAGATATGGTCGTACAATAATGTACTCTTTCTTTCAGATGATATTGATCTCACATGGTTGATTTAATTGTTGTTTGTGATAAGTTTGTCTTGAGAAGAAGCTCATAGTTGGAAGTTATGAATCCCATAATTTAATCGTTTTGAAACACTCTATGGATGTGTAATCATTTGTAATCAGTGTTTAGTACAATTCATGTTTTTTCTCAATTTCTACCGTCGAAATTATTGTTTTTTATGAATTGTTTAATGGTTACTTTCTCATGTATTACGTACTACTTGTTGTTGATTATTGGTATATGATTCACAAACACTTATTATATTAAGTGCATCACTGTTATCTTTTTTATCTGTTTTTATTATTATATGTATTGTAAATAAAGTTTTACTTTCAAAAGTCAAAAAAGTCTTCTTCTTCTTCTTCTTCTTCTTCTTCTTCTCCTTCTCCTTCTTCTTCTTCTTCTTCTTCTTCTTCTTCTTCTTCTTCTTCTTCTTTCTCTCCTCTTCCTCCTCCTCCTCCTCCTTCTTCTTCTTTTTCTTCTTGCGATTCCTTCTCCGATGATTCCGAAAATCACTACTCATACCATGCATGAAAAGCTGAAGTTCTGTAAAGTTGCGTTACGAGGGATAGAACAGCGCTTACTTTATAAGCCAGCAATATAGAGACACAACTAGAGTACTATGACCTTATAATGAGTTTAACCATTCATAATTCATTTTCAGACCGACAAAGCCCTTAGTAAATAAATTACTTAGAATGATTTAGAACGACGCTTCTAAATTCGTATTGGCGAGTCTCGGCATAAAACGAATTTCAGTAATTTTGAAGAATAGCAAAAAGCATTTCTGAGAAACTACAAGTGCATTAATTTTGTCCGGCCCGATCGATAATTCGGACTCGTCACCATAGGGCTCAGTGCAAATGAATGACCATGGTCGGGACGTAGATGGAATTTATTATTGTTGCCATCGATTATTTTCATCTAATTTGAAAAATAAAGCCAACATATATTTGTTTTATGCAGTTTGGGGATTCACGCTACAAGCAGATGTCTATGAAAGATATTGATGCAGAACTTGAAGGATTTGGACCCGACAGATCAGAGTAGGATTCCATTATGAAATTATAATTATATTCATCATGTTCATAAACAGAATACAGACTACGACGTCAACTTTGATTCAGTTATAGACTGTATCATGATGAGTAAGATGAAAGTTTTGCGACGTTTTTTTTAGACATAACAACAAAGTGACTAAAATAAGTTTGTACAGACTATTTATACGGGGAGTAACTAAACCGTTGGCCGAAAAAGGTGGAGATTGAGAGGAAAGACATGGGAGGAGAAGGCAGATGAAGAGGAGGAGGAGGAGGAGGAGAGATAACGAGAAATATAGATAGATAGAGAGAGAGAGAGAAAGAGGGAGAGAGAGAGAGAGAGAGCCGTGTACAAATGGCAGACAGGAAAGAAAATGAAAGAGGGTAAGAAAGATGTGAAGAAAAAAAAAGAGTCAAATGGATAAAGGACCATAGAAAAACGAGAGATAGACAGAAATAGAAAAGAGAGAGAGAGAGAGAGAGAGAGAGAGAGAATGAGAGAAAGAGGAAGCTATGGTGAGAAGGAGAAAATATAAAGCATGAAGTGTAAGTAAAACATTAGTCATTATCAGGATGTTAGCTTAACGTGCCGATACTCATTTGCTAATGTACCGTCCGATGTCGGCGTTGTCAAGTTTGAGCGTAAACAGGAAGAAGAGGGATGGGTATTGAGACGGACATAGTAGTAGCAGAATGGCTGAAAGAATAGAATCTTGAAAAGGAAAGGAAAGGGAGGAATGAGAGGAAGAAGGAGAAGCAGAAAAAACAAATGAAGAAGAAGAAAAAGAAGTAGAAGGAAACTAAAAAGAAAAAAAAAAGAAAGAAAAATAAGATGAAGATAGAGGAGAAGAAACAAAGGAGTAGAAGAAGTAGAAGAAGGAGAAGGAAGGAGAAGGAGAAGGAGAAGAAAAAGAAGTAGATGAAGAAGACGAAGAAGAAGAAGAAGAAGAAGAAGAAGACGATGTAAAAGAAGAAGAAGACGACGAGTAGGAGGGAGAAAAAGAAAAAGTAGTAGAGAAAGGAAAAGATAAAGAAAAAGAAGAAGACAAAAGAAGGAGGAGGTGGAAAAGAAGAAAAAGAGGAGACAGTTTAATACTATTTATTATTATCATTATTAAAATCATTATAGCGGATTGATTATAGTTTTGAGAGATGTCGGCAACCTGTTGTCGTCGCCTCGGTTTGGCATGTTTGGCGGTAGTGAAAAATATTGTAATCCCCAGGGGAACGGTAGTTTACAAATACACCTAAATGGATGTATTTCTGGTGTACGTGTCAGGAATAAAGGCGCGCCGATTGGAAGAGCTTCGGGATGGCATCACGCGGGAGAACGAGAAGATGGAGTAGATTATTTACTCTCATCTCCAAGGGTGATTGGTGGGATGGCGCGCTGGGTATTTACCTAGCCCCAGTGAGCAAACCGAGATAGCACTTCTCTGCTAACAGGAGCAACGGACACAGTGGCGGATACAGGGTGGGGAAATCGAGAAGGCGCAGTCATGCCATGCCAGAAGCCGACACGCCAAAATGTACACGTGGTACTATGACACGTGCTCCGGCGATAATAATATTGCTCCACGATTCCTTTTTTTTCAAATAAATGAATTTCTAACTTTCTTTATTGTAACTCGGAGCCCCAGATGAGTATAGATGCTGATGCTGCTGCACACCGGACTTAGGGGGGTGTTTTCAAAAGGAGGGAACATGCATATGCGTACCCTAAATAACACTGAGTTGGGGGGGGGGGGGCTGCACCCCTACTTTGAAACTCT
This sequence comes from Strongylocentrotus droebachiensis, assembly GCA_035222895.1. Classification (NCBI taxonomy): domain Eukaryota; kingdom Metazoa; phylum Echinodermata; class Echinoidea; order Camarodonta; family Strongylocentrotidae; genus Strongylocentrotus; species Strongylocentrotus droebachiensis. The sequence continues at coordinate 93,392 of JAVYIG010003155.1, read as the reverse complement.
CTTCCAAAGAAACTTGAAACCCTTCTTTTGTCAAAATCTTTCAATTAATTGCCATATTTTTCATTGTTAGCACTTTTCTGAGTGTGACATCGTACAGAGACCACCACAACTTTGATTACCGCAGATAATAACGCAATCGAGATGGCGCCCCAATCGTGTGCATCAGCCTAACTTATTATCTTTGACAAAATATAGCACCGGGCAAAAGTCGCCGGACAGGAGCGAATGTCGCGCCACCGTATGTTACTTCGAGTTGAAGTTAAATCTGATAACAAAACGAAAGGATGAGCAATCTTGAATGATCTTATGGGAGTTAACCAAAAGTAAATGCTTCACGCGTCTTCCGCGCCCCCACGTACTTGATATACGACATGTGATGGCGTAACCACACAAGAGAGGGGAGCAAGACATGAATGATTACCGAAATTACAAAGAAAAGGCGGGAAGGTGACTTTCAAGCTGTAAATGTCTTACTCTTGTCGGTTCTGCCTTTCATGATTTTTATTCATTCATTCACTAATTTCATCTTTCATGTTTCACTGCGCGAAACCCTAAAGATTATGTCCCCTTCCTTCCTGCGTAGAAGCTTTTATTTGTGTTGGTGAGTTGACATTTCAATTATTATTCATCTATTTACTCGTTCCCTTCATCACTATGGGTCGAAGCGTATAGGCCTAAGGTTGGTTCCAATATTAGTTATTGAATTACTTTTCCTTACGATCTACGTCAGGAGAATTAATATGTCGTCATAGTATACTGACTCTTGTCCTACACCAACATAATTATGGTACATCGCACGATATTTCGCAAACCTGAGCCCCTTCCCCTTCCTATTCAAAATGGCGAATATCAAAACCTCGATCTCAGGAGGGGGACAGCATTTCAAGCTACTGTCCTAATTTGTGTTACGGGGAGGGGGGGGGGGGATTCGCCCCCCAAATGGTCAATTTTAAACAAAAATGTAAGCCTTTCGAGTTAATGTCTATATTTAACTTGTTCAATATCTCAATCACTGTAGATAATTGTCTAATTTGCTAATGCTAAGTTCACAACGACGCCGAATGTCGCGCTTTAAATCGGCGATCAATTCGGCGTCATTTTTGTTTACTTTTCAAAAAATTTCACGATCTCCTCAGATATGTTATGCTAAGTTCACACCGACGCCGAATTGATGGCGAATTAAATCGGCGAGCAAAGCGGCGGCAAAGCGTAACAAAGCTTAATTAAAGCGTAAAGACCGTAATAGAGCGTGAGAAAGCTTTGAGCAATTCGGGACATTCGGCAAGAGCGCCAAAAATTTAAACTCTGTTAAGCTTTCCTACGCTTTGAGCAAAACTTTGATAAGCTTTGTGACGCTTTGATAAGCTTTAATACGCTCTCCCCGCTTTAAGCAATTCATGACAGATCGCCTCAAATTTTTAAACAGTTTAACAAAAATTGGCGCTCTTGCCGAATGTCCCGAATTGCTCAAAGCTTTCTCACGCTCTATTACGGTCTTTACGCTTAAATTAAGCTTTGTTACGCTTTGCCGCCGATTTAATTCGCCATCAATTCGGCGTCGGTGTGAACTTAGCATAACTACTAGTAAAGATTATAAAGAGTGGCTACACCTTTTTTTAATGTTTTTTAAAATGTGTTTTCTTGATCGAAAATCTGCCAGGAGGGGCAAATTTGCCATCTATCTTGCACTCCATCAAATATTAGCTAGTGCCTATCTTTACCAGTCCTTTTATCTCCATCTCTGTTCCTTGGTAAATAACGTTAGCGATCCCCATGTCAAGAAGGTTTTAACTCAGACTGACTTGATGATACACAATGTGAAGGAAGGGGTCTCAAATGGAATAGATATACGAGAAAGCAATCTGAACATCATTCATTCTTTACAGAACCAGAGGTGTATCCAGAAGAAAAAAAGGTAAACGCTCCATTGCATTTGAAGGCGCGATGAAGTATAAAAACAACTTGTAATGAGACTGCAGCACAGGTCGCTGCCCCAACGTTTCGAGGGAGGATTCTTGCCATGTTCGTTCTTATGCTTGCCTACACAATGATATATACGTTTCTGTAAATGATGCCCGGCTCCACCTCCCTCTCCCCTTCCCTTACCCTCTACCTTACGCTCTCTCTCTCTCTCTTTTTGTTTCCTCTGATTCTCTGCCTCGCCCATTTTTACCTCTCTCCATTATTTCGACCTCTTTTTCTTTTGGCCGTCTCTCTCGCTTTCCTCTCCCTATCCACCTCCTCATTATCACACTCTCTTCTCCATCTCTTATACTACCTCCTTTCTGATCTTACTCTCCTTTGTCTCTCTTCTAGCTACCCAAAGAGCAAACGAATCAAAATGAATGATATTACTCTTCCGTTTATAACTTAATAAAAAATTATTTAAAAAAAAACAGAAACAAATTTATAAATTATTTTCTAACATGGAATAAATATTGTTAGTTTACGTTTTTAAAATGTGAATTTACACAACTCTTGTAAGAATTCACGACAGGACACGTTTATTTTCTTATGCCTCAACACGCTTGAAGCTCACTGAAAGGAAACGATCCAAATGCAGAAGATGAATAATGAATTCGAAAAAACAAACATCTATAAATGAAGGAAAAACAAAAAATGCCCCCCCCCCCAAAAAAAAGGGGGAAAGTAGGAATAGGCCTAAGCATAAGGCTAGTGAACTCGAGGCCTTACATAATATTGAGTAAATCATATGCCCTCACAGAGCACTGTAACATACTATAGTTGATGATAATAAATACATAGGTTCGATCGGCTAATTGAATTAATCTATGAAATAGCAGTGAATACCGTATAAAATAAAAGACGTTTTTTATTCTTAGTTTTCTTAAACTAATCATACAGACAGCGTACACCAATGTATACCGAAATAGGGATTTGCTTCATATTACCTGTACAGATGACGCTACGCTAAACTACATAATGTTGTCTGCATCTCTGAAAAATGTCAGCGACCCCGACCAGTAATTAGTACTTCCATAATAAATGGGGCAAACTTAATCAAAGACGTTATAACAAAACAAATCAGCAATACCCAGTAAATGAGGGACATTGATTAAAACAAATACAGTGTTCATACAAAATGCTCTAAATTTGAACGGTAAAGGTACACGCATGGCTATCGATGCTTCAAATTTGATTTAAAAAAAAGAAGCATGATAAATTATTAATAGACGGTTCTTTAAATATCGACAAGCTACGCCTGTTTTCAAGATTGTAGATTTAACGAACATTTTTATTGCTGACAATATATTTGAAAATCCCTTGATAAGATAGGGGGAGGTAGAGAGAGAGAGAGAGGAGGGGGGGGGGATGTGCTGTACTTACTATTCTTCGATGAAGTAGATTAAAAGCCACACATCCATTCCTGGTTTAAAATTGAGCTTTAATAATATTATAATGCATCCGTCACTTTGTCCATGACTCCACAAAACCGTTCACGTTAAAATTGATCTCTTGTACGAATATACATGTACATAAGATTATGTCTATTTTTGCTATTTGCAATAAGGCCATGTTTCATTGTCAAGGCTAGGTAGCTTTCTCTTGGCATAGCAATCAAAGTGATCTGATGAAGCAAACAGAGGGGTGAAGAAAAGGACGAGGGCTGGGAAAAATAGAAAGGGAGAGGAAGGGAGAGAGAGAGAGAGAGAGAGAGAGAGGGGGGGGGGGGGGGGGGGAGAGATAATAAAGAAGAAGACAAAGAAGAAGATGGAGAAAAAGAAAAAGAGAAAGAAGAGTACTAATTATAATTGATGAAGGTTGAAAAGATACAATAAAGAAAGATAGGTAGATTAGATAGATAGATGGATATAGAGAAAGAGAGAGAGAGAGAGAGAGAGAGAGAGAGAATGACAGAAATGAGATGTAGGGAAAAGAAACCATGGAAACGGACATGGGCTTGAGGAAAACAGATCGGAAGGGAGATGAAATTGCAGTAGAGAGAGGCAATAAGATTGAGTATCGAAATCAATAGAACATGGGGATCACTCGGAATTACGGAAGTGAACAGAGAATAAGACGAATGTAAGATGAGCAAGTGCAATATTCAGATTATGCTAGCACGGGACTGCAACGCGTTGGTTATTGAAAAGAAGCGATTAACAGTAAAAGACGAATCGTCGAGATATAGACAAATAAACGGAAAGAAAGTAACAATGGATGGGCTGCTTGCCGGTGGTTTCCGATTTATCTGAGAGTGAAAGGGAGAGAGAGTGAAAGAGAGAGAGAGAGAGAGAGAGAGAGTTAGAGGGAGGAAAAAAGGGGGAGGGGAGGGGTGGGCTTGATTAAAAGAAGAACAACCATCCTTCTTTGGGAGATTTTTAAAATCTTAATTATAACGCACATTCATTCATTATAAACTTAGACAAGTCTTCACGTTTTACAATTTGAATATAAATCAATTTTCAATATTCAGGAAATGTGTTGAAACATTACTTCTTGGTATATTCCCTTGTTTTGCTACTCATGGTAATGTGCACCCCGCTATGCTATAGTTTAATCATAATACCCACATTCCATATGCTATCTGATAGAACCATTAGCGTAGCGTGGAACCATCAATTGAAAAAGGGAGGGGTGGTCGATCTTACTCGGTCAATGAAATGCGAATGAAAAAAAAAAAAACACCGTTGGTTGATGAGAGGGGTTCCTATCATCTTCCTGCTCTTTCTTTCCTTTTCTCAAACTTTGCCCCCCCCCCCCCTTCACCGTTCGATAGGGCTGGGGCATGTGTCCCCTTGCTATGCTTGTCCCCTCCACCGTAGCTATTTCAATGTATATTGCAGGTTGGTCATTGCCTATACGGGACGGTGATTATGAAGAAATCAGTCTGATACCCTAACCAATATACACCTTCAAGATCCACAGCGTTAGGTCATCGCCGAGTCCTCGCCTTAATTAAGCCAGCGAGTATAATTATGAAGAGAGAAGATCGTATTTTCTTTAATGTTCAATAAAGGGAGCCCTAAATCAGCTTCTATACAGGTTTTGACATTTGGGTGTCAATTTGGGATACCTTAACAAATATCACTGCTCTTATTTTGCTAAGTCCTTCGACGGATTTCCTGTCAAGTCCGCACACATTTTGAATCTTATTTCCTATCCACTACAAAGATAACACTGCAAAACAGCAGTTTTTGATGACACGAGTGATAAAATAGGGTCCAACAGACTGCGAAGAATGTAGAAATGTAGATCAATTTCATAATATTATTTGTGATCGCAAGAAAAAACATGCCCATCTGGGTTTGAAGGAATACATTTTTTTTTTTATTGTTTTGGATTATTTTCACAAAAAAAAAGAAGGAAACTCTCTCATCAGAGAGGAAAGGGGAAACTAGGCAACAAACCTCATTTCCATCACCTCTGGCTCAAAGAAATAATGACAATTTCTTTTTTTGATCCGTGGATATCAACTCTAATTTGAAGAGAGATCAAAATAATCTTAATAACTAACTAACTAACTATCGAACCAACTAGCGAAATAAAAATGAAAAATCGTTAAATTTGGGGGAATGCCTCCCTTGTTATATTTTTTCCATATATAATTCACTTGTTGATCTTAGGCTTATGCCACCAAGCCATGCTACAATTTTCTTTTAAGATAGCAAAAGAAAAAAAAGAAAAGAACCCCCTGCCCCGAGAATTGAAGTTCTCGAATATACAGTGTGTCATACGTCCATACGAAACACTACATCAACTGTCGCATAAAGTTAAAAATGAATATAGATAGTATAATTATACAACCCTAGTGCATCTATTAAACCCATTCCACGTAAATGATACCTCCCATTGGAGTCACCGCATGTCATTCTCTGAATTTTTCAAAAAGGTTGCGGAAACCCGGCTGACATTTGAAAAAAAAAAGTTTCTTAAAAAGCACTGGTATCTTCCATGTGTAGAACCCACAGAAACCAAAAATTTATGTCCTGAATTGTCATGCAAAACGACACGAAAACGAAACGTCCATAATTATGTCCTCAGTTACATGGTTCGATTGCTTAATGAACATTATTCTCTACATTGTATCAAAGGTACTGACTTGACTTGACTTACGTGCATAGGACGATGTGTCCCCTTGCTCTCCTAGGAGAAATCATGCTCCATTCTGATCTGCCCTGAGAAAGGGTACCATCACTTGAAAATGAATATGTTGTAAAATGTTTTCTGAATGACAGGGTAAAGTATATATGATTAGGCATATAGCTTATCAGTGAATTGATTTTAAAACTGAGAGTTCTACATGTTTATTGTTTTTCTCAGATGTACGACGCCAAGAAAATTCCCAGGGATGTATCTACCATAAAGAACCGGGGGTACGCCCCTGTTTGAAGGGCTTGATAAAGATTTAAAGACGCATAGTAGTGGGCTCTCATGGGGAATTCGACACTATTCGGGTATTGACCCAATCGCAGGTTTTGTCAATAACCATGATTACCATTCAGTTTTATGACTAACAGGCCTTAATTAATGCTTCGAATTTTCCACCAATCGCCCCATCATATGAAAAGTTGTTACCTTACATTTCCCTCACCCGAAGACTTTTCGAGGGACTAGGGGGAATTTCCTGATGGGACCACGGGTTTGCCGTGTGCGAGACTTGTACACCCATTAATGGCATTTTCACCAAGGCTGGTGTCAGCGAATTATGACCTACTGCACGTGGAAACTGACTACCATCTCCCTTCAAAAAATGCAACTTTTTTGTGTATTTCATTTGTATTTATCAGGTTCCGACCACTGAAGCCGCTCAATTTTGTTCTTTGTTAGTAGACTGAAGAAAAATGAATGTCTGTGTGCTGAAATAAAATAAGAAAGTGTACATTTGGGATTCTGGATTGCACAACATCAACGACCAGACGCGTTTTTTTTTCTTCATCTGCTTCATAAGTCGTGTTCTGACACAACAACACTTATTATACATAAGCCTTGCTGCTACGTAAACTATTGCAGGGTTGCCCTTTTTGAAGAGTTGCCTTTGGGTATAACTTTTATGATGAATATTCATGGTCATGAACAGATGAAAATGCTGGACCCTCTAAAATCTAAGGGATGCTTGGAAAAATTATAGTTCTCTCTTTCTCCTGCCGTTTCTCACCGTTTCTTTCATATGTGGGGAGTGACAAGTTCCCTCGGCGTTTAAGCGTCTACTGTAAACTGTTATGGAGAGTAAGATGTACCAGAAAGAATACTGAGGTATTGAGTCTCAATATAATATTTTTTCTTTCGTCGGCGTGCGTTTGTGGAACGGATGTATAGACAAAGAAGATGGGTTATAATACGACCTTTTCCCCCTGAAACAGGCTCCCGCGACAATTGCTCCGATGTAAATTAACACACTCACATAATTCCTAACTTCAACTACGGACCCAACACTATACCTTACCTTTACCGTAAACCTAATCTTAAACCTGAACTGCAACCCTGATCCTAACCTTATTCTTTTAATGAAATAAAGCTCGAAGCAATAATATTGTTACAGGAGTAAACCTGGTAAAGGTTGGACCACTAGTAAAGAATGAGGATCGTCGTTTCTTCCCAGATTAAAAAAAGTGAATGCATAATCAAGGTGGTTCATTTTAAAGCCCCACTGCACTACCTATAGCTACTTGCGCCCTGTATATAGCAAACAATGCCTAAGCGGTGACCCCATGGTCCCCTTTTTCTTATGTTAATTGAGAGCTGATTTGATGAGATAACCACCTGTCAGTGGCCATGCAGGGAGGTCTAATCCCTCCTGGCCAAACTAGTGCAGATAGACTTTAAAGGAAATAGGACCTCTTACTGTCGACAGAGGTCAACACTGAACAAAAAAAAAAATCTCCGGTTGGACTTGGACATTATACATCATGAGGGCAATATAGGGGGAAAGGCTTTTAGTTAACAGTTTTCTCACGATCAACACATCGGGGGCGCTCAACCCAAAATAGATGATTAAATCAAATTTGGTCTGACCTTTCTCATGTTCTGCAAGACGTTTCCCCTCTCACCCGGTCGGTGTAATTACCCCGGTGCGATTTTCTAATAAGGTCTCGGCCCAAGCTATTGCCACATGATGTGAGAAATTGGCCCTCTTTTCCCCATTAGATGAGTAGTATTAAATCGCCATGTTCCCAATTCCTGTTCGCAATGAAATTTCAAGATGGTTGCGTCGAGGTTTGAAATAAAGCAAGTTTTTTTCCTTCTAGTTCAATGTTACGACCGCTTGCTTGGAAGCGTTATATTATGACCGTAGGGGCGGCGGGTCAGTCTGCATCTCTGGACTTTATAGATTTAAATGAAAATATTGCTGCATCCTTATCACGGTCACTCTATGCTTTTCCTGATATCTTAAACATAGATGTGTCAGAGATCTCTCTAATGTTTGACCAAGGAGAGTTGAGCGTTTCAGGTTGGCATTACAAGTACGATGTTTACGAAGTTATGCATGTTACCAATAAATCAAATCAAATCAAATCAAAAACCTTAACTTTGATATATTACAATGAATCAGCATTCAAGGCTTGAATCAGAAAGTACTGAAATCTGCCCTTTCCTAAATCCTACTTAAAATTCACTTTTCATCATGATTCATTGATTGAATATAAATTGAAATTCGAAGTTCGTTTTATATTCTTTTCGGAGCCTTGTCCACAAGACCCCAAAACCTGGAATAGATCTTAAAGTTATCAACTGATAGCTTTAAGCTCATTATCACAACAAATTGCAATTTTGTGAATGCTATGTCAATTTCATAATTGTATTTTGGGCAGTAATACTTTGTATGGACCCCAATGGTACAATTTCAGTTGTGATTACAACATTTGAGCGTGATGGCATTCATAACTATGTCGCAGGACTGCTTGTCTCATATAATGTTTTATAAATATACCGTTTCAACAGAGTTCTATTTTTGTCATTTCTTCTTCATGTTTGTGAACAAAATTTATCGCAAATTTGATTTGAACCTCGAACACATTCTGATAAAGGATCATGAAATTTCATTCCTACGTCGTAAGAATTGACTCCCACAATTTCAGTATGACTTGAAATGAGATCGTCGTTCCAAAGATATATTTATGAGAAAAAAATTGAACGAAAACGAAAAAAAGATTGGCGAAACGTGGGGTCATCGTATATTTGACCTAAATATTGACAATTTGGAGTCGATATATGTGAAAGCCTGAGGTGAAAGTAAAATGAATACTCGCGGGTTTGAGATGAAGAAGTCACATCAGAAAAGAAGCAGGCGATCCTGTAGCGTTTTGAAAATCGATTCAGGGCTCGATAGCATGAAACGTGTTGAGAGGGAAATCGATAGTAGAGAAAAATACCAAAATGGAAGGCTTTCTCCCCTCCTCTATTTATTTTTATTTGTGTCTCGTTGACGTCTTCATTCGGTCTGATTTCTCAAATATAGCAGCAAAGCGTGTGATGTAGTTACTCAATTAAGCAATCAAGAAAATGAAAGCGATAGCGATCGTGGACATTTTTTTTTAATGTGATGATCGTTACTGATTTTTATATTCTGAAAATTTGTAACACAGCGAGAACATAATTAATTTGCTGAGACATTGTTTTGTTTTCTTGGATCAAAATCACGTAGGCGGAATTGTAAGATTACATGTCTACCAAATATTTTGTTAAATTTGCCATTGCCATTCAAAGGTCACCAATTTTTTCCCCAAATTTGACATTTAACACGAAACCATTTTTGTAATCCCCTCGAGGCTCTTGAAAACCTTTTACTGCTATTGAAACACATTTGAAGAAGGAACGGATTGGCGCTCTGCAATATCTGACGGCATTGAACTGCCACTGGAAAAAGACATTGTAATGTTAATAACATTTAATTAAATTTTGTGACACTCTAAGTCCCTCATTTTTCTACTCTTTTTTTCACTCTGCCGGCTGCAAAAATTGCACATTTCGAAATTCTTTATAACTGGTTTAACATGCAATGTATAATTTGCTGAAACTGTTTGCAACCTCTCTATAGATTACACAAGTCATGTCTTACACTATTCTGTTTTTTCTTTCTCTCCCTGCTCTCTCAGCCTTCCCAATGATCGCTCCCTCTCTCCTTCTCTCATCTAGCTTTCACTCTATCATCCTCTCCGTCTCTGTTCCTCTCCCAATCTCACATCTCTTCCACCTCGACCCTCCCTATTCCCTCTCTTCCTCAATATCCCTCTTCCGTAGCTTCTTTTCAATATAATAAATTATCCCCTGATTTGTGTCAATACCCACTTATGCCACCTTTAAGACTAACCTAAACAGACTGTAATCACCCTGTTGTTGTACCTCTTTATGTATGTTTATATGTTGTTGTTGTTGTTGTTGTTGTTTTTTCTTTTTTTTTCTTCTTCTTTTTCTTTAAGTATTTGTATTATGTTTTCGACTGATACTTTTTAATTATTTATTTTGTTAATGTTTAATATTAAGTATACTTTGCATATTGTATAAACTGGCCCCATGGAATACCAACAGCAACTATATAGTTGCAGCTGAAAATATTCTACCAGCCGTATAAGGTCCCTTTTTCTTTGTATGATTACTTTATATGTATTTGTATGATTACTTTATATGTATTTGTATCTGATTTTATTATACGGAAATAAAAACAAAAAAAAACAACAATCCCCCTATTTCCCGAGCTCCCGCACCTCACTCTCTATCTCTGCTCCCTCTCTCCCATTACATCATTTTGTTATTCATCTTCATATCTTTCTCTCTATCTCCATCTCTTCTATCTCTCTAGCTTCCTTTGTCCAACTCTCTCACATCCTCTCACACCCCTTCACTTTCTCACACTCAGCTCATTCTTGCCAATATCCCCATCTGCCTTTACTTATTGTAAACCGTTTGTGCAAGCAGTTATTTCCTTAAATTCCCATATATACAGTACTTTTCAAGAAATGTATATTTAGCAGTGACAATCTATGCTGAGTTATATATATAGACCTGCTGGTAATTATTCGGAAGTTCTCTCTCTTAGCAATTTCCGAAGGCTTTGACATCCACAAACAGTGTATGCCAAACAATTAACTCTTAAAGCTTATCTGCCGTAGTTTACATGAGGGATTAGAGCGCCCTGCAAGGTCACTGGACAGGTGGTTATCTCATTAACTCAGCTCTCAGTTATTAACATAAGGAAAAGAGGATCATGGGGGACCAATGGTCACCGATTAGGCACTGTTTGTTATATAGAGGGCGCAAGTAGCTACAAGTAGTGCAGTGGGCCTTTAAGAGTCATTTTGAAGTTTATAAGATTGAATATGCTCTAGACGCACGCGCAAGGAATGAAAACAATATGCGGAAGGAAACTTATCATTACGAACCCTCCTCAAAGGTTGACAAAATATGCAATTACTTCCTTATACATAATTTAATCTCAGTGATCAACTGCAATATATCATAAGAGCCATCTTTACTTGTATAATTTGGCCAGATTCGTTTGCAGTAAGTAATCGTAAATACATGTACATCAAAATTTGTTAATTTTGGGTGCATGCCCGACAACGCAACAAGTGCGTTGTTGATTCCCGTTGAAACTGAAACGTCGTGGATTTGAATCTTAACCGTAAATGCGCTAGCTGTATCAATCAGGGTATCAACAGGCTGCAACATCGGACATCCAAGCGGTTCCAATAAGGAGGCTCATACCGACGTGACCGACGTGACAGACGCGGGAGAAATAACAGGTATGTGAGGGGTTTCACCTGTAGAGCTTTGTTGGTGCAGGGGTGTCATGAGGGATATCGGTTTATCTACATTTATTGGGTGGATGAAATACGAGTGAGTAAAACCGTTGAGTGAGGAGAAAATGACCAAGGGTATCATCTAGTTTTCAGGCCGCCTCCCTCTCTCCTTCTTTCGATTTTTCTTTCTCTTTCATTTTCCATCACTCGATTTGTAGGAATGTACCCCCCACATTCTCCAGTAACCTAAATCTTAGATATTCAGAAAACCCAGCGCTGCTTATAAATACGAATTTAAGTTGTTAGAGATGTTGCTCTTTGAAACGGCAACGTCTACATGATAACATGGTTAAAGGTATCATTATTTGTGTTTTGAAATGTGCGGTCGATCACTCGTATTTCAGAAACGGACATTTCACAAATGAATTGAAATTGTTTGCATGTCTCTACAGCCATGGTTTAAATCCAATGGACGACCATAAGCAATACAGGTGTTTGTCTTACATAGCAACACTTGATCAAATTAACTCTATGCAAACTGCATTCCAATTATTGACATCCAATGACATAAGATTATTTGGTTCTACTTGAGAAAAAAATAAATACATTTTTGGACAGATTTCTTTACTCTTGATTCAATACAGCCCTGGGGGGTGTTTCACAAAGATTCTAAGGAGAACTTAACACTAAGTTGGACTTAAAAATTATGGACAGCCATTTGAACCTTAAAATTAAATATATTAAAAAGCAAAAATTCAAGTATTTTAGACTTTTCGTAAATTCCACATCAAGATTATGAAATCTCCTATGATAATACAAAATAGGAATGATTTGAATCAACATTAATTTTTATGCCTTTTAAAATAACTTTTACAAAATATTTTCAATGATGCTAACGGCTTTCCATAATTGTTAAGTCCAACTTAGGATCTTTGTGAAACACCCCCCAGGTAACATAGTGACGTAATAGTTTAAATTTTGTTACCCTTATTCACCCATCCCGGGTTACTTAATAGAGTAAATATACAATTTCACTTGTAAGAATGGTTACTTCTTTCAATATCATAGCTTAATTGTCAGGGGTTGTCCAATATATCAACAATCCTCATGAAAGAGATTCCATTCATGGAGATTGTATCATGATTTAACAAGTGGATTTAACGGGCAGTTTCTCGGTATATAGTATCTTCTATCTTAAAATGGCCAGCAGATGGGTCATGATATAGCATACATTAGGCATATTTAGGTCTTAAAAACGTGTTACTTTTTTCCAAATATTTTACGTTTTTCCTAATAACTGGTAGTGGTTTAGTTGCTTTCTGAGCTACAATATACACCATTACGGGGTTTTAAGATATTTACTTGTTATGATTGCCAGTAATCTTCAAGTTCACAAATAATAAGCGCATGGTGTACATTATGTGTCATTCAGTAGTCTTGTAGAACGACGTCATTTCAGACATTTTTAGATGGTTAACAAGACTTTCCGTAACAGTATCTAGACAAGATCATTAAATAATAATAATAACAATAATAGTGGGTTCTTGTATAGCCCTCATATCTGTCAGACTTGACACTTCCTGGCGCTCCACAGTTATTACACGGCTTTATAACGGCTGCGAGAATGGCGCTCTAGCATTTCCAGGTATCAGTTCCTGCCAGGTATCCATTTACCTCACCTGGTGAGTGTGGCAAAGGTTGATTAATGCCTTGTAAAAGAACATAAGTGCCCCGGCAGGACTCGAACCGCGAACCATGTGATTCACAGTCCGGTGACGTATCCACTGGACCACGACACGTCTACAATAGATCACAAATCCTTTTTAAAATGCTTCTGATAGTGCTACAGATATAGAGTCTTTTTCTGTGAACTGTGGAATTGTTGTACATGATATTAGTGTGGGTCTCTTTTCTTCTCAAGTGGATCGTTTTGTTTGTCTTTGGAATATATCATCGGTGTTGCTTATCATAAATCGATCGTGAATTGTCATTATCATACATATTGAAAACGATATTATTTTATTATTATTATAAAGATAATGGCTACATTGTGAATCGTACACATGCCCGTTCCAAATGACGATCAAGTCATCTATAAATTACTATGATTACCCTGGCTGTAGCCCATCTGGGCCCTGTTTCATGACACTATTTACCCAAAACAAGAGTCCCATTTCTTTCACAAATTCACCAACAACCAATCAAACTCAATCATTTCAGTAGCTTATAACAAATATTATAAATTGTTATTTATATCAAGTTTTCTGACACGAGGCCCATAAATGTTTCCAGGAATAATATCCTTCCAGGTAGCCATTTTTATTCCCGGGTGGAGAGAGACAAATGACATACACTGTTGCTCATAAAGTTGGAATATTTTTTTTTTACCCCAATTTATGGAATTATTTTGACAATGATTTTATTCCTAATAGATCTAGATAATAGAATACATTCTCAGATTTTATTGAATAATAATTTGCCAGTGTTTGTTTTGCGTGACTACTAAATCATGTGTATGCTACTATGCTTATCAACTAGGGAACCTACGCCCTTAAGTCATAAATGACAGTAATGAGGATTAATGCCCCACAAAAGGGCACTAATATAGCACATCGACACGGTTTTGATCCTGGGGCCTCACAGTTACGAGGCCATTGCTTGGCCAATGAACCATGACTGTACGCAGCGGGGGCTAGGGTAGGGGGCAGTTCCCACAAATACAAAAACAAACAACGAAAATGCAATAAATTATCAATAATTCATTGCATTTTACCCCGGTCCCCAACATGATACAAAATCCTCTGTACGGCCATGCTTTATGGCTCAAGGCATGGGCACACCTAAGATTTTTTTCTTCCAACAGTGTAGTAATACACAAACAGATTCCAATCTGGATGTGCACTTCTCAGCAATCTTGGTCAAAATGATGTAACTTGCATGGTCACCTTTATATTCCGCTTGCACTTCACGTTACCTGTTGCAATTATGATTGAACATTTCTACTTCGACCCAATTTCAATTTACAAGAATTGGGTCACTTTCCTTTAACGCGTTCTTCTCAGAGGTGCACACGCTCCCATTATATTGGCATAATATGACGCCCATCTTGCAACCAAACAATAATAACCCATTTTGATTAACCGAGAGCAATTGGGCATGAAATATTAGATTTCACGTCGAAAGTAGAGAGTGTTTTGCACGCTCTTATGTTTCGAATGAAAACATTTTTAACTGCTTCTGCATGCCGTGTGTTCAGCTCATGCTTATAGCATGCCCCGTCATGCTGCCACCATACCAAAATATAGAGTCCTTGAAATATTAATGATCGTTCTTTTTCTGTTGTACCGAGATTGATTTATTTTCCCCAGTAATCAATATAGAGTCATCAAGATAATGTAGAGAAAAATCAATTTTTGTGGTAAAAATAGCACAATTTAGGATCTTAAAATAGCAGAAAGATAAACGATACAGTGGTTTTGATAAACATCAAAATGTTGAGGGCGTGGGGATTGAGATAGCGAAAGTGTTTTTCGTTCGGCATGAAAATTGGTAGCGAAACGATTAATTACAAAACGTTTAATTAAATGTATGATGAAAGAGAGAGAGAGAGAGAGAGAGAGAGAGAGAGAGAGAGAAAGAAAAGGAGAGAGAGAGAGAAAGAAAGAAAGAGAGAGCAGGGATGGGGAGAATAGGGAGAGAGTAGAGTAACGAAAAAGGGAGAGAGAGAGAAAAAGAGAGGTAGTAAAGGAGAGATAGAGATAGATTATGTAAAATATACAGATATATAAAAGAGAGAGAGAGAGAAAGAGAGAGAGAGAGAGAGAGATAGAGAGAGAGAGAGAGAGAGAGACCAGGAGAGTGGTAGAGTAAGAGTATTATCAGAGAGGATAACATAATACTGTAGTGGAAGGCTAGATGACAAACAGAAATAGAAAGCTAAAGTTAAAACAGAGTGAGAGAGAGAGAAAGAGAGAGAGAAAGAGAGAGAGTGAGAGAGAGAGAGAGAGAGTGTGTGTGAGAGAGGGAGAGAGAGAGAGAGAGAGAGAGACCAGGAGAGTGGTAGAGTAAGACTGTTATCAGAGAGGATGGAATAACACCGAAGTGGATGGATAGATGACAAAGAGAAATAGAAAGCTAAAGTTAAAACACAGAGAGAGAAATAGAGAGAGAGAAAGAGAGAGAGAGAGAGAGAGAGAAGGGGGGGGGGGGGGGTAGAGAGGAAGCAAATACGTATCCCATAGTATTGCTTTCTAATTATCAGCTTCCATTTCAGGTAAATGAAGTGTCATGTGTCAAGCGTCAAAATGTTGGATCAGCGCGAGGACCTACTAACGTTGCAAATCGCTTAGCTACCAGAGAAGGAGTTCCACCTCAGACCTCAGACGTAATTAATTTAGGAGCGAACTTCCCTATCGACGCGATGATGCGTCGTCATAGCAACCCCACATCCAGCTTTGACAACCCGTCTTCTTTACTTCTCTCCAAGTCAGTCAATCTCTCTTTTATGGACCAACGGTCATGTATGCACAGAAGTGATTCTTCTGCCATTCATGTGATTTTTCTATTTTTAAAAGCGTCTTTACATGGATGTACCTGAGAGGGAATAGTTTTCAGGTTTCCATAGCAACCGTAATGAGGATCGTGTCGCTATAACTGACATTTTGATCACTGTATGAAAAGTGAATTCTAAATGCAATCTGATATCGGAAGGTTGATAGGTAGAAATGGAAATGTTTAGATGAAATCGGCTCCTGTCTGCTGTTTAATGGCATTTGTATAAGCTATATAAAATATGGCTAACAATGTCATTGTATTACCGATATGAAATGTTATGATGATTGGCGCATAGAGTATTTAATTGCAATTATGATGCGCTAAACAAAACAAACGTTATCATTATCGTTATTACAACATATAATGAATATCATTAAACGCTTTATGCAGAGGTGATGACGCAAAGAAAACATGGCTATTTAAATGTCTTAGCGATCGCATTAAATACACTCTATGGATAGATATAATTATAGGGCGTCCCAAACACTAGCCTTGCTTTCCGAGGTTTTGACTCTTCCTATTTTCTGAATTATTTAGTGTATTGATATCTATGTTTATGGTAATTGTACAGATAGTGAGAATGAACTAAAAAAGAGTTTCAAATCAATTTTATATGTGGTAATGCTTAAAATAATGATAATAAACATAACACACAAATAACACCCGTCCAACTAAGTTCTGATCCTTAACTGTGACAGGGAACATCTCGACAGAGCCCTATTTTGTATATTTCTCTCTAGAATTGCAACAGGAACAGATTCTGGTCTTGATTTCGGTTTAAATCTTTAAGAAGCGCTTCAAGTAATAGCATACAGAAAGTCACGTTGCCCCCTTCTTAATGATAAAATATAACGAAAAGAGCAAATATTGTAGTCGTGTCTTTCCCACACACGCTCGCGTAATCAAGCCCTTCATCAGTCAGGAGCTGGTCAGGAGATACAATGCTACGCGCGTGCGTGCGCATTATCACTTACATAACGCCTGTGAGTTGAATACTCAATATCAGACACCACTCCTTCATTCTTTTGTGAAGGGAAACTGCAACTGGAAAAGTGGACCTGAATTTGGCAACAATCCAGTCGAACGAGAAGATGATTATTAACCTAAAGTGATAATCTTCTCAATCGCGTCGTATTATGTACAAAGGGCAAATCCAAGATTGTAAAAAGAAGAGAGAGAGAGAGAGAGAAAGGGGGGGGGGGAGGATATTTTCTATACATTACATTCGTTTGATGGAAATGTGAACTTGAATTTGGCACAAAATAATCCACTCGAACGAGAAAATGAGAACTTAGCTGAAGTGGTAATCTTCTCAATCGCGCCGTTTTATGTGCAACCGGCAAATCCAAGATTGTCAGAAGAAAGGGGGGGGGGGGGGGTTGAGGAGGAGGATATTTTTCTTACATGATGTTCTTTTTTATGCCTCTACTCATCACTTGGAAGATGGGATAAGAGATGGAATGACTGAGAGCAATCTATTATCCGACATGACAATCTCGGATCTGCCTTTGTGAATGGAGATAAAAGTGAACAAAAATGATGGAACTTTCACGACTCAATCTTCGTAAATCCATAGTACCGTGTCGATGGTTATTCATGATAGGATGTTAGTAACGCTTTGAAAAGGAACGGTCCCTTTCCTTATAGGACACCATATATGGTGGGAGCTAAAATGAGCAATGATGATCGAAATGTTGTGCCTACGTCTTTCGTAGAATCATATAGATGCGTGAGAGAATTTTAGTAACGCTTTGAAGAAGAAAAAAAGATTCCCTCCGTAGTTTCTTGGCTGGTTAAACTTCTAAATTATGGCATAAACTCTCACAAAGATGTTTTATCTGACTCAACAATTTGTTTTGGGTAATGTGAATTCCATTTATCTTGCAGCTAGCCACACATCTCTTTGTTTTATCACACAGTTTAAACGAAATGAATGATGGTCTTGGGAAACATCACTGAGTCAATTCAAAATCAAGCCAACGTATACATTTTTGTCAGAATGTGGACACTTAAGTCTTGTTCATATACGACGCGAAGAAGAAGGAAGAAGAGGGAGAAGGAGAACAACGGAAGGCGAAAAGAAAAGGAAGAAGAAATAAAAGATGATGAAGAAGAAGAAATGCGAAATAGAAAAAGAAAAATAATAATGAGAAGACGACGAAGAACGTCATTGCAAAACTAAAGTAGCATAAGTTTCCCCACACTCTGTGTTCAGTCTGTCGGCATCAATAAAATAAAAATAAGCTTTCGAATTGTTTTATTGCTATAGTGTTGAAAAGGTCATAGTCACTGTTTCTCTTTACATGATGTCAATTTTAAGCTATATTCGACACGGTTTATGTCAATGCTTCCATATCTAAAGTAGATATCTTACAGGTGTGTGTAATAGGGGTCTAACAAAAGCGATGTAATACGGGCACAATTCCACCGACGTCCGGAGGGGCGTGGCACAGATAAAAAAAAACTTGGACATTCCAAAGATAAAAATCAAGATAAATAGGTAGAGAGAGAGAGAGAGAGAGAGAGAGGGGGAAAGAGGGAGAGAGGGAGAGAGAGAGAGAGAGAGAGAGAGAGAAAGAAAGAGAGAGAGAGAGTGAGAGAGAGAGAGAGAGAGAGAGAGAGAGTTATAAGAACATCGGAAGGAGTGGGGATGCGTTTGATACCAAAGTATGCACGATATCGTGCAAGACAAGCAAATTAGGTAATACAGTGTTGTAATACTTTACAAGCGTTGAATTTGGTAAACATAGGTTCTGTGATAGTACTGACCTCAATTACATTTTGGTCTGATCAATAAAAATCATCAATGTTCACCCACCACCGTTACTCTTTAGGTCTTTAAGTTTTAGTTACATGAAGCAATTCATTTTATATAGAGGAAAGGAGTAAGCGGTATTTCCCTTTATTGCTTGGAAATTAATCGCTCTCTTGATCTGAAGGACATCCATTTTAATTATGATAAACATTACGTGATGCCCTATGAATAGTTCTTGATGTTTTAGTGGCATGAAAATACCTCTTTTTTTTGGCACAGGGAGATAGGCGGTACTCGTTTTTTTTTTTTTTTTTTTACTGTATGGAAGATTATCAATGCATTTGTTTTAGAGGAATCCCTTTAGTGCCCTTTAGGTCGCCTTCCGGAAAATAGTCTGCCCTCGTAATAACGTGGAAGGAATCCCAATATTAAGTGTTACAACTCCTGCTGATAAAAACGCATTCTGCTGAATAGTCCTATGTCAAAGAGAACGTTGAGTTCTAGGACAGGTAGAAATTTATTCGTAAGCTTTTCATTCTTTGATTTGTGTTACTATGAAAGAAATAATAAAAGAAAATCATTTAAAATACGTTTCATGAAAAGATAGCTCTTTAAATGACCTCATATTAAATATATGACCGCACTCACACGACACATGTTTTTGTGTACTCCCATCTACAGATTTCTGTGTACAGTGCATGTGACTTTTCAGCTTTTGATTCCAAAACCTCACTGTATAAATCAATATTCGAGTGCTACATTATTAACCTATTCCAATCGCTTTATTAAAGACAATTTATGTCACAATGCCGTCGCAGGATTAGAACACAACTTTATCTTTAAACCATCTTGTAACTCTTGAGTATGTCCTCCGGTAAAGGGATGGAAATGCAATTTGTATTACCAAAAATAAACAAGGACAAGATTTTTACAGGATATTTTAGTTTACCGTGGGCTAATAACTGTCGCTGTCAACAACACTTTTTCGGGAGACGGGCTGCAAATTTCAAATTTCAAATCGACCCGTGCGATTCGATCTCGATAACGATCGCCACATTCATCGCCAACTTGCCCAGAAAGTGAAAAGCGCGGAGTTATCCCCAGTCTTGTTGTCATGGTAATGGAATTATAATGTTCTGAAAGATAAGGGGCCAGCACGAAGACATTCTGCGTTCATAACAAAGCCCTTCATCTCAAGTGAAAATGCAGGGTACTTGAGCCAAAATGGCGAACTTTATTCCCGTTTCAAAAACGAAATCGGTGCCGAGAAGATTTGAGACTTCGATTACTTCGATAAAATAACTAGAACGGACACATCCATGAGTGTTCCATTTAGCAGACTGTAAGATTCCCTAAATATATGAATGTGTATTATAAAGTATTTTGTTATTTTTAAGTACACTTATGAAGTATATATTTGAAGTTTTCTGGGGCACAGAAAAGAAAAGAAAGAGTGTCGTGGTTAAGTCATCGTTATCATCGTTACTTGTTAGTTGTATCATTATTAAATTTAAGGAACAAGAATTACAAGCTTCGCTTTTTTAAGGTTTCCTCCATAATATTGCTAGCTGTCTTAACTTACCATTGAAATGATAATGTATTTTTTAAAACTGAATCCAAGTACAGCTTTTATATCATTCTTAACTGACTGTTTTGTTATGCTTATTATACTCATAATGATTTTGTAAAGTGAAAGTTCTTGTACATTCATTTGCTGTTATTGTGGAATACATGAGACAAAATGAAGACAAAAAAAAAATCAATCAAGAACATTATGTTGTCGGATTTTGTTAATGGTTTCGTTTTTAAAATCGCTAAATCTTCCACGATAAATTGTCTGTACAATATACACCCAAACACAATCATAACAATTAACAATTTCGATTCCTTTAAAATGTAAAATTGAAGTACCTTGAATATTTTCACACGATCAATATATCACAGGCTATCTTTCCCTTCAACGGAAAATGAGAGTGATTAGATGTAAACAGAGTCCATGGAAATAATTTATGGTTTAGATGAAGTCATTTATATACTTTGTTTTTAAAATGTGAAATATGATGAGACAAAATTGGCAGTAATCGCGTAACTTAGTGTCTGTTTTTTTATTTTATTACAAGAGCTTTGATTGTCACTCTTAACATCATTAATTGCATTTGCAAATCTTCAGACTGAGCTCCATCCTAAGCAGTGCCTAGCAGACATTTAATACTGTTTTCACTTTTGATTCAAACCAAGCGTTAATTCTCTTGTTAATGATGTTATTTACAAAAAAGACAAAGAGAATAAAATTGCCTTTCTTCTCTCGACATGAACCAACAGTGATTTCACATAATCATTTGCAATTTCCGATATTTAAAGGTCAAGAATGAAACTGTGTCTAGCCGACACCGTTTTTCATTTTAAGGGTTATTAGATGCAATCTCTGGTAAACATACATGTACGATAATAAATAATACGAATTAATCAACAGTGACTTGGTCTTAATTTACCCAGGGCAGCCGCATTAGTATTAACACTGCTCTTGCTGCGGCCCCAGTGATTATTATCACCAGCCCAGACAAAATATATATTAGGATTGAATTTTCAGCCGGACAGTAAGTAGTAAGCTCTGGGATATGTCACGTCTCGTAACAGGCTGATCGACAGCTGGCGAGCTGGTTAATAGTAAACTGCTATTGGTAAGTTAGGTCACTTATACCAACCCTCTGCCTGCTATTAGCTAATGGCTACGTGATGAATTGTGAAAATAGCTCACTGGAATTACCCACTTTCTTTTTGCTTGAGAGTTTATTTATAGCATTTCTATATGCTGAACTTATAACTTATACCTGGTATAGATATCTGAACATGCATGCATATCAATTTTTCTATCGTCCTTCTTTCGTGCAACAAATTACGCACCATTTTGTCAAATACCTGAATGATTTTCATACAGGGGTGGTATTCTGAAAACTACGTTAATTTTGATGTTAGTAAAACAATATGGTTAATTATCATAACAAATCTAAATTAGGGAAAAATCATTCGTTAATTTTTGCTCAACGCATACACGTATAGTTTTGAGAGGAATCTCGCAAGCACCTATCATATTAAGAGTGTTTATTCCGTGCAATCTTCACTTGTGATGACAATTAACAAACATAATATCTAACATAGTTTTCAGAATACGGTCAAAGGGATTGTAATCAAGAGAAGTACAAAGGCGGTCAATGAAGAATATATGTTTGTTAGCTACGCGGTTTTTCTTGATGTATTTAGATGGTGTTAAACGACATGTTGATGATGATCCACATCACTAATGGCGCCGGTTATCTGTCTAAAACATTCAAAGGCGCCCGCTCCTCCAATAGACATGGACTACACATTTGCTTCAAAAGATGGGTTTTTAGGCCTGACTTAAATCTTTATAGCTTGTCGGTGTCGCGAAGAATATGAAAAACTGTGACAGGATCAGAATAAGTCGATGATATCTGTCTAGACGTATAAATCGTTTAATCTTTTCCTCATGAAATACAGTGACCCGAATTATTTCGATTTTTGGTTAATGTAGCATTTTTTAGATTTATCAACATTAAAGGAAACAAACATCCGAAATGTTAGCCAAGGAATACGGTTATTGTATTGTATAGCGCTCATTATCTGTCAGACTTGTCACTCCTGGAGCTTTATTAATACAATTATTAACCCGGCTTTAGCATGGCTGCCATCATGGTGCTCTAGCATTTCAAGGAATTAATTCCTGCCAGGTACCCATTTACATCACCTGGGTTACGTGATAAAACCATAGCTTTTGCGGACCCGAAAAAATTGAACTTTGAATTGTAATTCACATTTATTTTCCTCTCATCCACATCACTATTTGTACATTGTGATAAACAAAAAGATCAATATAGTAAATTATTCAGAAAATAGAAGGAAGCAGAGCAAGGCTTGTATTGGGAACGCGCTCATAACAAATAAGGACAAGATACTGTATAAAGAACCTCATTATGAAAACGTTTGTTGCATCTAAATGAAGAAGGAGGAAAAAGAAAAGAAAAACAGATACAATCTTTTTAATGTGGTTGTTCCAAAGCGAAGGGTTATGAGGTTGTATACTAATAGATTAACAAATAAAAAACCGAACAACATAGGTTTCGAAAAATAAGAAATCTAGTCACATGCCTGTTCGACTTTTGTCAACTCATGTGCTTGCATTTCAATAAATCTCACTTAAAGGAAGCAATTTTTTCCTTCACAATGCAGATCTAATGAATAAAGTAACATGCAATTTCAGAGCAAAAATTACAAACTTTCGTATCTGTGGTTTGTAATTCTAGAACTATACGACGACGTTTATGATACGGCTATCTAATTAATGTACATAAAATGAAATCTAGCACTCATGTAAGTCTGTATCCGAATATAAAACATTTCAATTGGTATACAATTCTAATACTTTCCTCTCAGCATAGAGCCTCCTATGAATAGGAACAAAATTTACGAGATCTAAATCTGCATGTCTATTTATCATTTTGCTCTCTGCATTTCCTTTTTTTCTCTCCCTCTGAGAATGTTGCCTTTAATCATATTTTTTCTTCTTCACTAGTCGCCCAAAACGTGTGTTAAAGTAGGCATCAATAATGTGAAAATGCTCCCCGTCTCCGTATTGGGTTAGTCGGGGGGGGGGGGGGGGGGGGTGGATCTTTTGCAAATGAAAAAATGACATTGCGGTAGAAGAATGTTGGGGAGACCAATGATTATTGACTACGAAGTGTCAGGATGATATTCTCTCGCAGATTTTTCTCCATCAATGAACTTTCGCGCTATATTTCGGGGTTTTCCCTCCCTTGTATCCTTTTATCTGCTTCACCGTATCCCAATAATTGCTTTTAAAAGTCAAAGTAAATCCCATTCTTCCTTTAATTTTCCAGTGAAAGGTTTTGTTAATATTTGGCCATTATCGTGCTTGTCTGCTTCTAAGTCTTTCGCACACCAACCGTACTGACATTGAAACCTTTTAAAATATATCTGTTTAGAGACAAAAGGGCGTTAATTCTGTGTTACAATACATGAGTTAACGCCCTTTTGCATGGCTCTAAATGGACGAATGTTGTGAAAAACAGAGCTGAAATGGAAATTTATGTTAGATTCGCAAATAATCAGAATTCCGGGATATTCATTTCGACCCTTGGCAAATTACCTTTCTTCTAGAGGTTGGTTTGCTTGTGAGAAGATTGGCTGTTTTTGTTTTTTCTTGAGCCTCTTTTTAGGAAACTCGGAGTAATCATATCGAGATCTAATCGTTTACCCTAAGTTTACCGACCTACACCATTGAATAGACTACTTATTTTGTTTGATATGATTTGAGCGCCCCTCTCACTTCCTTTCCCTTTTAATTTTATTTACAAAGTCTGTACATTTGCATGAATTGTCTTCGTTTGCTTTATCTATCTATCCCTTTCAAGGTTCCCCCTCTGCATTTTTTACGTTTCACTTCCTCTTCCTGTCCTTCTATTGACTTCTTTCTCCCTCCCTCTCTCCCTCTCTCTTTCTCATATCGACCAATTCAATCCTCCCTCGTTCAATAAAACATTATGTAGGTCCATGATTTAAAATTAATTTGAAGTATCATATAGCGGGGGCGTAAAGTCTGTATCGCGTAAATGTATTTCTCGATTTGGAGGGAAATAGGCAGCATTGAGTCTGCCTATAGATTGTATTCTGGAAACTAAACACGAACCAAATAAAGTACGATTACGTTTTTTTCCGAAACATTTATCTCGAATTTGAAGGTTATTCCGTCCACTTTATATTTTTCACTTTATTGTGTCTTTCTAAATATACTTTTTCTGTACATTTCTATTAAGTTCACCCTCCCTCCCTACTCCTCCCCCGCTCTCTCTCTTTATCTCACCCCTCTCACTACTTCTATTTTGATGTAGCCTATTATTTCTCTAGCATTCTATTTTTTCCAATTAGATGCACCAGCATAATTTCCTGACATGTATAAATATAAATCGAGCTTTGACACAGAACGATGAAAAATAACATTTGCAAAAGAGTAGAAATGGTAATAATTCAGGGAAAATCCAGGGACTATAAATGGAACAGATTAGATCAAAATCAATCGAACGGAATGAATGTAATCTTAGAGGTATACAAATGAGAGTTAGACAAATTGCATCATCCGTATCTATATATGAGATGCGATTTCGAACGATTGCGTGGTATGCGGAGCCACGCAGTGTCAGCCTGTTAACTCCTAGAGTCAATACCAGTCCAAAGAACACAATTTCCTCTTAACTCGAATCCTTTTCAAGGGTTTCATAAATACACGCGAATCACTCCTTTTCATCGACAACGGATCAAAATGTCTGAAAGACGTCTTATGAGCGAAGAAAACCAAATAAAAGAACATCAACGTCACGTCTTTGTAGAGATAAATTCGCCTCGAGTTTTTCCGGAGAAGAAAAAAACTCGACAGAAATCGAATCCATCAGACTAAAAATAGACACCGCTCGGTCTTGCTGTTCCTTTTAAAGAAGACGTAGAGATATGTACATAAGGAGTAATTCTTTTTCTAGTGAGAAGGGCTAAATATAGAGGCATTAATTGAAGACCTGCTATAGTCTGCCAAACCTCTCGGTGATAGAACACAAAAAGGGTAAACAAAAAATGGTATCAATATTATTAAGAGTATTACATCACGTCTCACTGATGACGTAGCTACCTCCTTTCGATATACATGAATTACAATATAAGTTCTAGGTCTTTTAAATTGCCTTTCCTGTTCCTCGCATTTTTTTTTATAAGACCATGATTTCCTTATAATTTTTCCGTTATCGTATTATAAAACTCATATTTTCATGTCTCTTGTCATTGGTTTGTGGCACTTTCGCGGCCAATGTCTGCATCAAGGGGCCCTGTTTCCGGGAGAGAAGTTGATTTGAAGTGTGAAGGCGACACTGCAACATGTGCTACTTTCATACAATAATGTTATCCTCTAGATTTGTCATGACAAATATGAAATAAACAATATAATTAAAACAAGATGAAATGACACATTTTTGTGCGAGGCTATATTATTCCAAAGGACATATTCATCTGTTTTAAACCCATACAGCCATTCTTATCAATGCCAAAAGCTAGTTTGCATCCTAAAAGATTAAACAAAAAATAACGATATATCTTTCAGTTTATTGAAATGTAATTACCTCCCTCAAACTCGCATTTGTGTCTGTCTTCTGTTACTATGACTATATCATCGTCATCTACATGGAGAACGAGCTCTCTCTTCTAATGATTTCTGCACGAGTTGTATCTTCTCTCTTTGTTTGTTTGTTTCTGTCATTCAGTCATTCATTCATTCTTTCTTTCGTTCTGTCTGTCTCCCGTTCTGTCTTTTTTACTCTAACTGTGGTGGTGCCTTCCGTGACCCTCCGTATAGCTAGGCCACTGCTTCTGGATGCTGTTTCCGATGGAGCAAATTTTATTTACTCTCTGGGATGCACTTAAACGTGATTGTTGTACAAATGATTTCAGTGGTGTAGATATGGGGCACTGGAGAAGATGTCCTTCCTAATAAATTTGAAACCTCCCCCCCCCCAAACAAAAAAAGAGAGGGAGAGAGAGAGAGAGAGAGGGAAAGAAAGGTGATAAGGAATAGGGGGAACATACGACCCCTCTCAAACACCTCACTTAATACTCAATGACCTTATCTCGCATTTTATCTACCCAGTTAGACCAAACTCCCCATACCAGTACCTCTAAGGAATGGGCACCCGCCACGCCACAATATGGTCTATTTGGTGCTTGAATAAATTGTACAATTTTTTTTTAGATAAGTGCCCGAAGCGGACTCTTGTCAGGTTCTTTCCCAGATCCTTGCGATCCTTGTGATCCCCTTTAGTTTTTTAAAAAACTTTTTATATACTATACTTGAGAGGACTCCTTAGTTCTTCCAGTCGTGAGGTTGAAGGTTTGAATCCTTTCCAGGTGGGTTTTGTGTCGTTGAAGGGACTTTGTAACGTTGTTCAGATGAGAAAAAATGGTACTAAGGTATTGCCTTCAATGCTAGATGTACAATCAAAGATAATCTTAAAGTTTGAGTGAAAACAGACCACTATTAATGATATAAATGGGGAAAAACTGATCTGATCGATTCGTTAATTCTCCCAACTATATTAGTACAATTTAATTACATTTTAGGTGGAAAAAAAAAATCGTCAAAAAGTAATGAATTAGCCTTATATACTATTCCAGATATTTAAGTGTTGAAAGATTGCCTGTTTTAATGTCTTCTTTTCATGGACAAACGGTTGGGATAATTCAAAAATTGTTGGAAGAATTTACTGTAAGAGGGTGTCGCACAGTGATGCCTTCAAAGCAAACCATAAATATCTTTGCGGTTTGAGAATTTGTTTAGGATTTTTGTTTCTTGGAGGGTTGGAACAGTAGAAGGAATATGATAAGTAACATTTCATAACAAAATAACGCAGTTTTTCCATCAACCTTCAACAGTGTTACCGAGTCACTTTAATGCATTTTATCTTTAAATCTAGCTGTAATATTCATCTAGAACATCTGGAGAAAGAGATATTCTCTCATACCTCCCACCTCTCTGGGATATGGTTATATTGATCATACTTGTGTTATATTTGATAAGGGCCACTATTGATTTCTTTACAAATTACATCTATATCATCGACCAGTGCGTAAAGTTCAATGTTGAAGAAGAGATGGAGAGGTCACCCAATTTTCTGGATACCAAGTTCTGACCTTTCACTGTCCATCTGTGTATCAAGGAAGCCCCTGCACACACCTATTCATAACTGAACTGCGAGTCAAACTATCCCCTAATTAATAATGTTATAATAGATGGCTTTGACAGATATCGAGATGTTATTGGTCAGGAGCTCGTGACGTAACAGTACTTGCGAGGATCGTAATTGTTATATTGACCGGCCGCGAAAATTAGTATATTTTGTATGTCGCGCTTAAAGCCCATTCACTACCAATATAAATATATATATTTTTTTATTTGATTTTATTTCTGCATTTTTTCCATATAAAATATAACTGAATAACAAAGAACATATGAATGTAAGGTATAATACAACATAAATTAACAATAATTTCTTCATGTCAAAATGTTTTTTTTACATAATATTATGTACATATAATAACGAAACTTAATATTTCCATAACATATAATCATAAATTTAAAGTATTAACCGAACTATTCTGTTCGAAAAGTGCAGGAGACCGCAATCATAAGCAAAGCTTGACAAGGATGGCGGCCTCAAAAAAACAAAAAACAAAAAAATCTTAAGGTAATTAAACCTTAAAATGAAAAAGTGTATGAGTTGGTGAGGGTGTTGTGCAAATGTATATATATATATATATATATATATATATATATATTGTGTGTGTGCGTGTGTGTGTGTGTGTGTGTGTGCGTGGGTGCGTGCGTGTGTGTGTGTGCATGTGCACGCGAGCGTGCGTGTTTGTATGTGTTTGTAACGAATGGTGGAAGTGCACGTAGCTCTGTGTGGTATAGAGGAGTGGAAACAAATATAGCCTTTACAATAAAGGAAACTGAGAATACGAAATAGAAAACAAAATTTGCAAAACTTATTTGCAATGTGACCAAAATTTGACAATTGCCTACTGCATGTTGAAATCAGTTAAGTAAATACTTCGATATAAGAGTTTTTTTGAGAGATGCTTTAAAAGAATAGAGAGATGAACAATGCCTTATTGAATTTGGTAAGGAGTTCCAAACATCTGGTCCATGATGTCTTAATGATTTTTGTGCTAAAAGTATTTTAGGATTTTATAAGTGATAATTTTTTGAACAACGGGTGGGGTATGTGTGAATGTTTGAGTTTAAATTGTAAATATTGTGAAATAGGGATGGAAGTTGATTATAAGAA
This sequence comes from Strongylocentrotus droebachiensis, assembly GCA_035222895.1. Classification (NCBI taxonomy): domain Eukaryota; kingdom Metazoa; phylum Echinodermata; class Echinoidea; order Camarodonta; family Strongylocentrotidae; genus Strongylocentrotus; species Strongylocentrotus droebachiensis. Next base: position 64,461 of record JAVYIG010003155.1, on the reverse strand, counting down.
TAATTATACATAAAAATGCATGTCTTAAAAATGTGGATATCTTGTATTTTTAATGTTTTTAAACGCTGGAATAAAGGTTCCGTGTGTGATATATAATGTGAGTTAGTGATCATGCGAATCGCTCTCTTTTGAAGCAAAAATATTTGCTGATTCTTGTTTGAATAAGAAATTACTGAGTGATATAAATAATTTTCTACACCAAAATCTCCTTTGAATAGTGTAGGGAAAACCGAAATTTCCCCTCTCAACGTGCTCAACATAGTGCATTCCTGGTGTTTTTTTTTCTCACTTCGTACCACATCATCGTCTGATATCGGCTCTATTCTTACGACCCATATATATATATTTTCCTCCCTCTTTTATTTTACTCGTCTTCTCTCCTTTCCACTAGTTCTCTCTCTCTCTATCACACATACAAACAACACACACAGCTAAGCCCTACATAATGTTCCTTCGTGTACGCCTGCTCTGCTTTCATGGCAACATAGTTTTTCCATGGCAACCTCTAACAATGAGGCTAAAAAACAAATGATACAGCATCTAATTCTCTCTCTCTCTCTCTCCCCTCTCTCTCTCCATATCTCTGTTTCTCTCCTCTCTCTCTCTATCTCATTTTCTCTCACATACGCACACACACTTTCCCTTTCACTCTCTCTCATTCCATTTTTCTCTTTTGCACCACTCTCCCTCTTTCTCTCTCTCTCTCTCCCTCTATTTCTCTATCTCTCCTCCTCCTCTCTCGCTCTCTCTTTCTTTCTCTCTCTCTCTCTCTCTCTCCCTCTTTTTCTTTCTCTCCCCCACCAATGTCAACCGATGATAACATCAGCGGTACACATGACTGTCAGGATTTTGGTTTGGAGTTATCACATATTATATTAAGACCACAGAACGTGACTTGTAATTTACATGCGACTTAAATTTCAATCGTGAAGCACAATCATAGAATAAGCCTGACATGCAACTTTGGAAATGACCATTATAAGACAGTCTTTGTCAATAGCAGCCAATACTAATTTCTTCATGTAATTTGAGGCACCATGTAGAAGTTCATCTCCGGGGTAAGCTGAAAATATCCATAGTTTCGTTTGATTGCGATTCAACGTATTAATGTAACATGTATGAACTGTCAATAATCGAAGGGCGGGCACAGAGTATTTCAGCCCAAAATGTGCATTTTGCGATAGAAGCTCCAAATTTGACACACGTGTAGTTTATCGTGGTCTTGGCTAAACTAGGGGTTGAGCCACCTCAAATTCGGCCACTGAGGCCTGTTGTGCCAATTTCTTCAAATGGCCCATTCAGGGTACTTATTCCTGTATGATTTGCCCATATTCTTTTTAAAATAAAGCCCTCTTTAATGAACAAACGCATCATAAAGCTATTTTATTGTAGAATATTTGTAAACGATTCTAATCATGATCAGCGAAATATTATTTGATCTATACATTTCATGTTAAAAGGGCCCTAAACGTTCGTATGTATAAACAAGTATTTTGAATTATATTATCTTAAATTCATCGTGTGTTTTATGATGAAAGCACCAACTTTGACATAGAGGTAGATGAAAATCTATATAACTATATGACGGTTATTTTGGGAAAATAAAAATAATTTTCTACCTTAAAAATTATGCTAAGATAGTCAGTAAACTGACGCATGTGAAATATGATCAATACTTATGGTTGATATTGTAGCTTTGTCAAGGGTTCTTAACCCGATAAGTGTTAAATTTGATATTGTTTTTTCCCTTTTATATCATGTAGTTCACGACATGGAGTTAAAAACATACATAATGACAACAGGCTCTTGTGTTCATGGAAGGGAAAAATGAGGGTATTACTGAAAAGTGGCGCAGCGCGAGTTCATCAATTTAGGGGGGCACCGGGCAACAAGGGGGGGGGGCGGTCTTACTGGGAAAATGAAATGCGAATTTTGAAGGCTACTGGTTAGGTGGAGGTGCGGGAGGTGATGGCTCATGCGTCTTTTTTTGCCCGTTTCCCCTTCCTTCTTCTTTCCCTTAATCTGTATTCTCACTATTAAAAAAAAACCACTTGATGGGGGGGGGGGGGGGGGGAAGGGGCACCTGTCCCCTTGCCTCCTCCCTAAGCCATCGTTACGAAAAGCTCACACCTCGTGTGTTTCTTCCTCCAAAACTTTTCCCTTGGGTAGAAATATACGCTGACGAAAATCAAAGCCTCTAACCATCCCTGATTCAAATCCCGTCCCGTCGCGGGGCGAATTATAACAAGTGACAAATAGTGATGGATATCGAATGATCTTCGACCTTATTTTCCCGCCAATTTTCTTTTGCTACATCATCCCACTGTGATGCCTTGGCCGATGGGATAAGATGGGTTGCATAAACCTAATTTTCCCGATGCAAAGACAGACTTTGAAAAAAGGAAGAAATTTATCAGATTGTTCGTGAAAGTAGGCTAGCCAACCACAGGGTGAGCTTAGTCGAGAAAAAGATTTGAAGGCAGCACTTTAAACACATATCGCTGACATTGTTAAGCCATGCACACATCACCCCAAATTTCTCTCAAACATTCCCCAAAATTGTAACTTTTTACGATTGATAAAGCTTACCTCGAAGAAAGATCAAAATCAAAGTTTTAGTGTTTAATATAATAGATCTGTAAGAATTATTATTTTTATTTGCCCTCGAATTCAAATTCAGTAAATAATCAAATAAAAAATTATGTTTGGACAATACCCTATCAAATCTTATAATATCTGGTATGCATTCTTCGAAAAATTCATCAACTATTAAAAAAAAAGCTGAATTACAACATCTGTACTGTTGCAGCAATGGAAATTTTATGCGATTGTGCGATTACAAAATCAGTTATGTACGTTTAATCACACATATCCACACCCGTACCCTCACAAAAAACCTGGGGACATTTTCTATAGGTGAACGCAATATATTGCTTTATGATCATGATAATATGGCTAAAATACGATTTAAACTCTTTGCTTGATTTATTTGCCTCTCTGCATGCAGGGACTTGCTGCACGTTCGCATGTTTGCAACACGTGCAATTTTGAACAAAATAATAGACAATACCAATTGACGGAAGGATTGCTTTGGGTAACAAAATGGTTTTACTATAGAAAATATACTTTTTCGGTCCTGATTGGCTCAATGGTAACTTTTAATCGAACACCTTTATAAATTGATTTTGCACTGGAAACACTTATAATAAGTAATTTGGAAGCCATTGGTACATCTGTCCCATGATGCATTTGTGTATTCAATTGGGCACAGGTAGAATGTTTGCGTGGCATGTAAAGAGTTAAACTGATACGTTGAATGTTTCTTGAAGGTTGAGGTTTGCTTGAGTGGCATTTATTTGGTTTTATGGTTGACACCCTGTGGGGAGGAGAGTAAAGGACTGTTCGGTTTAAAACAGGATAGATGAATAAAGAGATAGAGAAGACGAGATAAAATATTTTTCGTTTCTGCCTAAGAAGGACTACTTGTGGATTGTTGAGAAAGAGGTAGACAGATTGTGAATGAAACGTATTGTTTCGTGCCTAGGTGGAGTGCGGTAAAAACTAGTAAACCGGGAAAAAAAAGCAGTGAGACTCGACGTTACGAACAGCTTGACTATTCGTCATCAGGAGTGATTCATCGAATTTGTCGACAAATAATTGAACTCTAATGAGAGGCTTAGCCCCATTGTATAATAGTAAAGAAGTAAACCAGTGACTTGTTTTTCCATATCTGTTCAGTAATAAAACTGTTACTCATTTTGAAAAGAAGAAACGTTCCTGATATTGCAAACTCCCTACGACCACGCAAATGCTCGGTAGTTGAGAGAAATGATTTGCTGAAGGGAGGGGTGGGAGATGAAACCACAGGTTGTGGGTTCGAGTCTGTGTATGTCCTTAAGGAAGGCTTTTTGTGTACTGTGCTACCATCCCCTGCCATTATGGCTGGGATGCTTTCCTGGGGAGATTTTGAGTGGGAGTGTGGGTTGAAAGTGCGAGCGGGTAATGCGGATGATGGATGTGGGTGGAAAATGTGTCTTGTAGAGTAAATATCGTTAATAAATGTCTCAAACATAATACTTTTAGATATACAAATATTTATTCAATGCTCACAGCATATCTGCTTAATATTGATTAGAGATATAGAAGGAATAACACACCATATGATTACTATAGTAACAGAAGAAGAAGAATATGAAAAAATGGTTAATTAGATAATCTAAGGTTGCATAAAAAAGAGAAAGAGTCGAATAATGAGAACCATGGGTGAAAAACATGAAGATTTAGACAAAAGAATAAAAGCAGAAAATACGTCGAAATCATAACAGGAAGAATGGGAACAATGAAAACAAAAGGTTTGGCCGACCATGTCACAAATGGACAGAAGCATAATTTACACTAGGAAATTTAGTCGGCGATAAAAGATACGAAATTAATTCATTGTATCGGTGAAGCATGCATCCAATCACTCTTTCTTGTCGATTTTAGATTGATTTACAGCAAGACAGGTGTTTGTTCTCCCATGCCTGATATTTACAAATGTTGGCACACTTTGTATTTTATTAGACCGCTAAAATTGACACGGTTCGCTATATTGTCGATAGTAAAGAAAGTAACTAGATCTTAAAATACGCATGATGACTAGTGTTTCAACGTAGAATAATCAAGTCATACTTTAGGAAATGTTTATGTCGATGACAAAAATAAAAGTATCCAATTGGTTATTTATCTCACTTTTTGCAGATTGAAAAGGTGTGATTTTAGTACCAATCTTGGATTTTGAATTTGACTACGTAACTCAGTTTGATCTGTTTTAGCAATTGATTCAAAACACAACAACTCCTATTGAGCACCCTTTGAGCCCTACTAAAACACTACGTGGTTATTTAGAAACATAATTTGAAGAAGTGTCATGCAAACTTATTTCAAGAAAGGTGTGCAACCTTCATCTCAACAACTTGCAAACCGTAACTTAATAACTGCAATTTGTATTAATTATCGATCAAAAATGTAAACCTATGCGGTATAAAAATACAATTAACTGATTTCAGTATTTGCAGAATTCAATTCCTCCAAACAATAATATATTATTCAAAATTGGGGCAAAATAACCAAGAAGCACGCAACAAGCTAGCAAGCGTAAACAAACCGTTCCAGGTCCCCTTCTGGATATTTTCTTTTTTACAATGTCTTTTCCACCCGCAATGCTTACAACATTATTGATCAAGGCCCGTGCGTTAACAGAAAAATCACGCCTTTGGCCTTCAACCTATCATAATAATACTCAATACATTTCACGTCGCCAAGGTTTCCCTCATCGATACGATTCCTTGCATGTGATTTAAAATTATTAGAGCAGCACTAATTTATGAAAAAATCAATCTCTGACCGAGGGAACAGAATGTCAACATAGATACCCAATCAAGCGCCAGATCACGACGCAAGATAATTGTATCGATTTCCCGCCAAATTACCATCATGATACGTTATTAAAGGTTGACACGTACATGCTGCGTGATTTTGTGATTGTATGATGACCAACAATAGTGACAGGACGTGTCGGTGACATGTAACTGTTAATAGTATAGAACTATTATAATCAATTGCTTGCGCAGTAGCCTTTTTGTCAATGTCGTCTTGAGACAATGTCGTAGATTTCGTAGACCTTGTTTCTCCTATTCCTTGCGGACCATTGGACAGCAACAGTCGTCTTCCACCTTCATCGGTTCTTACTTAGAGCTGTCTCATCCCAGCTCAAACTTAATACCTCAAAGTCTTTCATAATTGTAATCGTCCAAGTTGTGACATCTCTCCCCTTCAGCTTTCCTTTTCACGTATGTTGGTTTGATCGATCGTGGGTGTGGAAGCATTGTCCTGTATTTTCAAATGTACTGCTATAGTATTTTATTATGCCTATGAATGCTCATACTTCCAAGCAGCGCATATGTTTTATTTTCCTGTTCCTTCCAGAGCATTGGACAGCAACAGCCGCCTTCCACCTTCATCGTTTCTTATTTAGAGCTGTCGTCTCCTCGCAGCTCAAACTAATTTCCTTAAAGCATCCCATATTGTTATTTTCCAAGTTTACAGCTCTCCCCCTTCAACTTTTACTTTCACGTATGTTGGTTTGGATTGATCGTGGGTGTGAAGCATTGTCCTCTATCCCCACATGGCCTGCTCTGCTGTGTTTTCATTATGCCCATGAATGCTCATATTTCCAAACAGTGCATGTGTGTATTATTTTGAAATGTATCTCCATGTATTAATCAATTACGTATGATTTTTTCGTCCTTTTTTTCCTTCTCTCTTTCTTTCTACCTTTCTTTTTTGAGTAATCAACACAAATTCAAGCAATGCTATTTAGTGGACTCGACTTGATTTATGATATGCTTATATAATTTTGTTTCCTGAAATGCTTTGATTACTTATCGACATTTAAGATTGAATAATTTCAAACTTTCTTTTTCTTTGTAATCTGCAAATGTTATTTGATATTCATTTCATGTTAGCATTTCCTTGTGTTATGAGTTATGGAAATAAAATTATTTCAATTTGAATTGAATGGAAACCATGCTAATGGTCGATTCCATTTGGGCGGTAATGAAATGAATTACATGTTTCATTGTCAGAAAGCTTAAATGATAAAATGATGCTTGTGAAAGGCTTCAAGATTTTTGGTAATAATGGTATGAACTACATTAAACTTAAACTCGTTCTTTTGTACGTTTAACCTCAAATAAAACTTCTAATTTGTGAAGTGACGCCCTCATACAGTGTGTGTGGGTGTCATCATGTATTGGGACTTCATAATGAAAAGACACGTGTTCTCAACTCACAAAGTTATCAACTTTCCAATTATATTTCGTTATGTTCACATCTCATGTGACATTTAGAGACATGTATAATGAAAGAGATGCCACAGTAGAACACTTATACTATAATGTAAAAGGATGTATTTTTAGAGTGTTGTAATAAATCTTTTATTGTTCGTCCTTCATAAATAGGTCGCGAGCTGTCTGATATCAGCAAAAATGATTAAACGTGGTCAGAAAAAATGGAGTCAGAAACTAATCGCTATATCTCGTAGCTCATATTACTGCAAAGAAACGACTGTGGTGAGCTAATATAGGTGAAAGCCGTCGGTTTGGGGAGTATAAAATTGATCAAAAGAAGATGAATTGTGTGGACAGCCTATATAGACATGCAATCCGTCTTCCGTTGCTTAGCAACCGTCACTTCTTTTCGATATCTATAATCGGTCAAAAGTGGTCATATAGTTTGGTCTTTGCACCCATCCGAAATCATCTGTTTAGTAGGCAAATTTTCCCAAATGTCCATACATTTTAACACTGTATATTTAATAACTTCAATGGTGTGTCTTTAATATGCAATACGGGGAGCGAGGGTAATCAAACATGTATCATTACAAGGGGAAATGGATAACAAAAAATGGATTTACTCTTTACAGTAATTGTCTATGGAACAGCTTGCAGTTTTTGCCTTTTAATAGCCTTCTCATATCATTTAGTTATTCAAATTTGACACCTGAGGGTGTATTAATGTTGACTATAAGTCTCCATAACATTTTTTAATAGCTTAGGAGTGTTTTGTTGAGTTGTCTATACGGAACAGCTACAGTCTGTGCCTTTATTAGTCTTCTCATATAATTTAGTTATTCAAATCTGACATCTGAGGGTGTATTAATATAAGTCCCCACAACATTTATTGATAAATTATGAGTGTTTAATAGAAACCTCATCTCATAGAGAAAATCTATAGAATATTAGCAAAATGAATAAAACACTGCTGAGACGATATGTTGTGTACAAAGCATTTCTTCATTATAACCATATTAAAGGGACTTGGTAACATTGTTCAGATGAGAGATAGTGGTGCTAAAGGCCCTTTTACACTTTCACGGATCGCATCACGGATCATCCCGGATCGTCGCTCCGGGATCATCCGTGTTATCTCCGGCATTACCGTGTATACACCGGGGAGGCATCCGGCGTGATCCTTGGCGTACCGGCATATCCGGGGAAAAAATTAAGCTTGCTTAATTTTTCATCCCGGAGTTCACGGATGAAACAATCCGTCCTCTTCCCTGTAGGCACCGTGTACCTCCGTGTAGCCGCCGAATACATGCGGGACAGTCCGTGTAGACACCGGGAGGTCCGTATTAACACCGGTTTCATCCGGGTTTGAAATTCCGTATATCAAATGAGCGCCTACAAGCTCAAGTCACCCGTCAACATTCCGGAGATATCCCAATAGACAACGTACACCTCCGTGTAAGGACCGTAAAAGTACCCAGTAGCCTGCGTGCTCTTCCTTGAAATCCGTGTTAGCTCCGTATGCGTTTCCGGCGTGGTCCGCGTTGCTATCTTGTCTGTCCGTGGAGACACCGTACTTGCCCGTGTATACACCCAGTTCGGAACGTATCCACACCGGCATTGAGAAGAAATCGTGGTGTCGCACGCCGGAACACCCCGGATTAAGATCCGGGATGATCCGTGATGCGATCCGTGAAAGTGTAAAAGGGCCTTAAGGTAGTGACTTCAATGCTAGATGTACAATTAAAGATAATCTGAAAATTTTAGTGAAAACGGACCATTATTCATGGTACAAATTGGGAAAAACTGATCTGATCGATTCCTTAATTCTCCCAACTATATTATTACAATTTAATTACATTTTAGGTGAATGGAAATCTCACAAAGCAATAAAATGGCTCTACATTCCATTCTAGACATTTAAGTGTTGACAGATTTTTTTAAAACCTGTTTTATGTCTTTTTTTTCATGGAAAAACGGTTGGGGAAATTCAAAAATGGTTGGGAGAATTTACTGTTAATCACTGTTAGAGGGTGTCGTACATCGACGCCTTCGAAAATAACCATAGATATCTTCGTGGTTTGAGAATTTTGTCAGGATTTTTTAGATGTCAGAGGGTTAGTATAGTAGAAGGAATAAAGTAAGTAACATTTCACACAAAAATTAAGCAATTTTTTTTCATCAACCTTCAACAATGTTTAATACCAAGTCACTTTAAGATAAGTCAAAATATAATACCGAATACGATATCATTATGAAAGATTTTTACAGAAGATCAAAGTCAGAGAAGAACCTTAAGGTAGACCCTTTTTCATTCTAAAAATCTTCCACCGTAAATGATATTGCTTGCAAACGCCCGATTAAATTTAATTCTCAAATTGTTTGATTTTCATCCACAAGTTGGCAACACTTATGTTTGTTCTGTCGGTGTTAACGTTCTCACAGCAAAATCTCGCATCTAGAAATAATCTCTATCAATATTGAAATGTTACGAAATGCAGATTAATGTGTTATAATCGTTGAAACGTCATATACCAAAGCACAACATATTGTTCGTTGTGAAGTGATGACTAAAATGTGCTACGCAGATTGTTTAAACCTATTCACTGTGACCTCCTAGACTACCATTTAGCAACCTAACAAACTGTATAGGATGCCTAAGTGTGACGATGTTGGCGTCTCATGATACAAGTTTCCCGTCACCGAATCCCTAAATCACTGGCCCCTTTCTTTCACCTCTTCTCTATCAAAGAACTCCTCTCACACTCGCTTTTGCTTGCCTCCATCGATACTTCCTAAATTTCAGCAGTCCTTCTTCCTTTGCTTGTAGATTATCGGCTATCACCTTGCCCCCTCTAGTACGTCGCCTTTCTTACTTTGTAACTTAAACCCGTATGATAATTTTGTCCACACCGCCAAGTTGAATTAGTGGACGCCTACTAGCATGTCCATGCTGCGTATCGGTCGGATACATATCCCTCCCTAGTCCACAAAGTCTGTGTTTGTTTAGGGATTTTTTTTCTTCATATTTATGATGCGACACGCTTTAGAAAAGGTCTTTGCCCTTTCCTTGTCTGTGAAGACATGTAGAAAATGTAACTTAACAAAATTCTGAGTTCGGGGCATTTTCGACCAGGAAAGAAGTAAAGATTTTTATGTTTACTAATTAAACGAAAAATCATCAGAAAATTTAGTTATTTATCCGTGATTCAAATATACATTCATAATGCACGATCAAGATATGGTCCTGTAATTTTGGTAATAGAGTACATGAGAAATTTCAAGTGTGGCAAACATATGACAACATGATATTCCCCGATTTTGCTGCAAGCGGACGAAGTAAAATATATTTTTCTCAGATTTTTAAGCTTGCTGATAGCAACGATAGCAACGAATTCAAATCTTACTCTAGACCAGGCAATCAAAGTTACGAATTTGTAGACAGTAAACACGAGTTTACCGACATAAATTTGGAATAGGAATTTGCGCAACTTTCAGCTCCTCTACGCCTCCACATCAACGCCCCCTTCTCTCAACATGGTTCTAGGACAATTACCCCCTGGGCAATCACCCCCCGGAAAATTACCCCCCGGAAAACTACCCCCAAAGGACAATTACCCCCCGGCAAATTACCCCCCGGAGAATTACCCCCCGAGGACAATAACCCCCTAAGGACAATTACCCCCCGGAAAATTACCCCCCGGAGAATTACCCCCCGAGGACAATTACCCCCCAAGGACAATTACCCCCCGGAAAATTACCCCCCGGAGAATTACCCCCCGAGGACAATTACCCCCCAAGGACAATTACCCCCCGGAAAACTACCCCCCGGAAAACTACCCCCCGAGGAAAATTACCCCCCGAGGACAACTACCCCCCGAGGACAATTACCCCCCGGAAAACTACCCCCGAGAACCCCCGAAGGACAATTACCCCCCGGAAAACTACCCCCCGAGGACAACTACCCCCCTTGGAAAATTACCCCCCGAGGACAACTACCCCCTTGGAAAGTACCCCCGAGGACAATTACCCGCCCCGTGGATAACTAATGTACCCCCGAGGACAACTACCCCCACCCCCTTGAGGACAATCAGGATTCAATAGCAAAAGACGATCTGACACATTGAGAGATGTTGTGAAGGCTACGAGCCCATACAATCCCGTGCATGAACCCACATTCGTTCAAATACTTACGCGTGATCATCCTCATTACTACACATTTTCCTTTAACTATAATGTATGCAACACCTGGTAGTTGCTGTTTTCTACGAAGAATGTAAGTTTTAGGGAATTGTCCAGCGCGTCTCAAAATGCATAAAAATGCATCTTGAGCAGCGTTATTTCAACTTTTTGTTAGACACAGTGCCCTCTTAAATGAAAACTATTTATTTTGCATCACTCTGGCACTCGTCAAGTGCTATGTACACCCGTATGGGCACATTTGATTCTTGAATTATCGAGCGACCAAGAAAAAAAAAGGACAAGATTTTTTTTAAATGGTAAAACATAATGTTATAATCAACACACTAGAAAAGATTTAAGATACTGTATGCGGGCACCTCGCCGCCGAATGTACACGAATATAAAGTGATATATTCGGTCATGACCTTGACACAGGAATATAAGGATATTCGGGCCTCTCGTTGCCTTGATTTATCATGTTTATAAATATAATGAGAGTGTGGTAACAGTTTAATTTCGAAATAAAAGATATATATTCGCAAAATATTGTCAGCGAGCGAGGAAGAAAGACATTTTATTATTTTTGTTACATTTTTTTTTCTCATGAAAATAAATACTCTTACCGTTTCTGATATTTTTTTCCTCACAAAATCAACGTTTTCCAAAAAAATGTTGTTATGTAACTAACATTCTCTTGCGGCACCCTAGTTGAAAAACGCTGCTGTGGAATTACAAAATCATTGAGATGAATGTACCAAAGAGCGGATACTTATTTTCTTTTAATATGGCACCGTGCATACCATATATTTAACTTGACTGCAATTTTTATTTCAAAATAAATTACAGTACAAGAAAACATATTTTAGTTCACCATGACAACAGAAATATATATATATATATATATATATTTATACATTACATTACATCTATCAACATGAAGAAAACCTTAATTTTGGAATAGATCCCATAGGGCCCATTATACATACAAAGACAAATATACGATCAGCTGATAAGAAAATTTACAGAGGATGCATAAATAATGAAATCTTACATCCTAATTTCTTTGTTGTGCCATTTTAGGGGAGACTGGCTGTAACGCGTACTCATCTGCGCGCAATGTATTGTTAAATTTCTAAGAAATGTAAATTCCGTACTTTGATTTGATACACGCGTCTTCTGGCAATTTACTTTGATTCAATACATGTGGCATATTAAGTCAAACTTCACAAGGATTGAATGGAGGTAGTGGATGTTTCTAGCTTTCACCAATTAAAAATTAGAAAATTATGATTTGTTGAAGGTGCAAACACAAATATGCAACTCCGTGACGTGTCTTGTGAGCTCCCCGCCTATTTGCACTGTAGTACTAGAAAACTCTTCCTTAACAATTTTTTTCTCATACATTCACATAAAATATAATTAAATATAATAATTGCAAATATGTTTATACACAACCCCTGTACGAAACAAATCTATTCCGTCATAAACAAATTAAAATCCTCGGAGGTAATTGTCCTCGGGGGGTAGTTGTCCTCGGGGGGTAATTTTCCGGGGGGCAATTTTCCGGGGGGTAATTGTCCTCGGGGGGTAATTGTCCTCGGGGGGTAGTTGTCCTCGGGGGTAATTCTCCGGGGGGTAATTTTCCGGGGGGTAATTGTCCTTGGGGGGTAATTGTCCTCGGGGGGTAATTCTCCGGGGGGTAATTTTCCGGGGGGTAATTGTCCTTAGGGGGTAATTGTCCTTGGGGGGTAATTCTCCGGGGGGTAAATTTCCAGGGGGTAATTGTCCGTGGGGGGTAGTTTTCCGGGGGGGTAATTTTCCGGGGGGTGATTGCCCAGGGGGTAATTGTCCTGATACGCTCAACATCCCACCCATTCTCAAGGAAAGCACCACTACTGAGTAATACACTCACGCACACGCACACACGTACACGCACCCACGCCCACACACACGCACGGGGAATGTTAAACCCTCACCTTCGTATCCCCGCACACCCTTTGCAGCATCAAACAAAGCTAAGGGAAATTAAGTCGACTTTCATGCTGCGGTGAAGGCCGGGACATTATCCTGATCTGTTGGCACGATGTATGTCTAAACTTTCGTTATTTTTAAATATTTGTCCACAAACGATGAGATACACTATTTCCTGATATCCAAGGTTCCTCTGATCGTTTGGCTGTATGCTCATGATATATTTAATGTCGTCAGGAATAGCAGTGTGAAGGAAAGGGTAGATTTATGGTTTTGTCATCGGTTTCAAATTCCCCCTTTTGGACACTATTTCCCGATATCCAAGTTTCCTTTTGATCATTTGTCTGTATGCTCATGATATATTTAATGTCGTCAGGAACAGTAGTGTGAAGGAAAGGGTAGAATTATGGCTTTGTCATCGGTTTCAAATTCCCCCTTTTAGACGTAATTTGAGCGACTGTGTAGACTCGCGGATACCAAGACTAAAAAAAGGGAATATTTATAAGCAAAGGGGATGAATAACTTTGTATAATTTTGCATATCGCTCGGCAACAGGTTATTATGCTTAAAGATTTTTCCATTTAAAGATTAAGATTAAGATTAGGATTAAGAATGGGATATGAAAGGCGCCAAAAGCTCGTCTGAACGGGGGATGAGATGGCAAGCTTTGATATTTTTTTTTTTAATATTAAGATATTTTATATTTGATATATTTTGAAAATGTATTCGTACTCTCTTTCATAACACACGATTTAACCTAGATATACATGTAGAACTAGAATCGCCCAAAGTTATTGATATTACAATATTTACTCGGAACAGATACGAGGAAGACGAAAAAGGTGTCCTCAATAACCGGATATTACTTTCACAATGAATCTTATCTTACAATGTTATAAAGCTTAAGGAACTTTGCATGTAGGCGCCACTTTAAGATGAATGGAATTCTCTGGCTTGCAAAACGCGATCGGATGCATTTCTTTGAGAGTTTTTAAGTCGTACAAGTATAAGCTGAATTAAGCCACATGAATGGCATGGAAAACGCCTGCCGCAATGCCACATTGCTGTTTCACTTATTTTATCAATGTCTTCCTGCATGTGTTCAAAGATGAGACAGATCCTTTGTGTTGCCTCTGATTTCACATCAGTGATAATGCATTTCATATTGATACTCCGGAATTGCCATCGGCGAGAATTCAAGTTGATCTTTTCGCGGTTAGGCTACGAGCACGCTGCTGATTTGGCGGGGAAAAGACAAATCTCCCATCGACAGATGGATGCATCCATGAAATAAACGATTTCATGCACACATACACACGCCCACACACTTGTTTCTGTGATCTTTATTCGACATAAAAACTATATTCCGCTTGAATATGTGATTTAAACAAAATAATTATACAAAATCAGAAATAAGTTGAGGAATTTTAAGCACTGATGCTTTAGTCAATAATACATTAATACTCTAAGCAAGTCCCGTCCAGTGCTCCACACAGGCTCTGGCACGGCAGTTCATTGCTTCCAGGTCATCTTGGGTGCATCGCTCTGGCAGGAGTGGGCAGACTAGCTGGTGCAGGTGTTCCATTGTCTTTTCCTGGCCGCATCCAAATACTGTTATTTCGTCTTCGACCAATGATAATGATAAAGAATGATAAATTTGATGATAGTAATAACATTTGATTATTACAGCAAGTAAAAAAATAACGATAAAGTTGACATATTTCAATAAATTAACAGAGAGTTAAAAAAGAAAAAAAAAGTTATAGAATTAAAGCTATCATGAAATATATTATAGACACACGCACGAGCGCGCACTTAAAAACGCACACCCACACAATTTCTTTCCTTGATATACGATACGAAGAGATCAATTTGCAGGAATCGTTACAATAATACTTTCAGTGTCAAGATGAATTGGAGGATTATAAATAATGAGGTGGATATATCTTAATCGGGAGGAACAACTAAGCTCTTATTCAATTAATAGTCATGAGTGATGTTTATATAACAAGTCACAATATCAACACACGGGCACATATGATGCGGT
This sequence comes from Strongylocentrotus droebachiensis, assembly GCA_035222895.1. Classification (NCBI taxonomy): domain Eukaryota; kingdom Metazoa; phylum Echinodermata; class Echinoidea; order Camarodonta; family Strongylocentrotidae; genus Strongylocentrotus; species Strongylocentrotus droebachiensis. The sequence continues at coordinate 49,431 of JAVYIG010003155.1, read as the reverse complement.
TAGAGACTGAAACTCATTTCTTTTTTTCTTTGTAATGGTAAAACGTAACTTAAATGAAATCTATAAGGATGATTTCCCCTTCTATAAGAAAGGTGCTAACATTTTGTTTAAAGTTTAATTAAGTATTTTTTAACTATACATCTCAAAATGTATGTATTGCTTCAACAGAGCATCTTGGGGATGACATGAATTCTGTTAAAATTGGTGACATTCGAAATAAACAAACATTTTCAAAGAAGATATAATGTCAAGAAATCATGTCTCTTTATACAAGGATTGCTAGAGTCTGGAATCACTTTTTATAATGTCATAACAATATTAAAAAACATACAGCTCTCATGTAATGTCATTAATTGAAGAGCGTCTCTTGAGAAGGAAATTAAATCTATTTGAATTGGCCGACTGCCTTTTCTCACATCCGAAATAAACACAAGTTTTGCAGAAGGTAATTATGTTTCAAGAGAGGATTTTTCTTTATGAGGATTGTTTTGATGATTTCTCCTCTTTATAAGAAATAAGTGCGGAATCACTTTTTACAATCTCATTACAATATTCAAATAATCCAGCTCTCATATAATGTCATTGTTTGAACATCGCCTTTATGAAATGAACTGAATTCTATTTGAATTGGCCGACTGCCTTTCTGACATAAACGCAGGGAGGAGTGCTTACAGCATTTACTTCTGATCAAATTTGAAGTTTTGCCAAGGCTGTTGAATTAGAGAGAAAACTGAAAAATATCTTGGGGATAGCCCAGTGTCCAATGGTTTATCGAGTCACGATCAGCGGCAAACGCTTGGGGGTAAGGGAGATAGGGATGATGAATCGATGAGTTGCTCAATTTTGGTTTGGTAAGGAAGTATATATCGGTGTCCCTCTGGCAAAACGTTGGATGCAAGCACAATCAAATATGGCAGTCATTACGAAAACTAAAAAACGAGAACAACACATAAATATTTTTGGCGACGGTGAATGTGGTGATTTGCTTTCATCAACTTATGTTTAAAAATGGTGGGAATTAATTCTCTAATTGATATTATAATCAATCCTGCCGGTAAAACTAGAACTAATGAACATCTTACCGCCTTCATAAAATCATATATTTTCTTCTCTGACATGCCGGATGGGCTTTAAAAAATAAAATGAATGATTTAATTAACCATCATTTCACTATTTCGAGATGCCTGATGAAAAATCACAGCATTCCCTACAGCAGAAGTAGAAAATGGTGTTGGGGTGACTGTTTCAAGGAATAGAAGAGCAAATTTGTGTTAAAAGTAAAAATAATTAAAAAATAAGGTGGGCAGCTTAATTTGATGCCAGATGTTCCATCTAATGTGATTTATTAGCAATCAACAGTCATAATGATAATGATTAGACATGTTGGATATTATTGGTTACTAAAATTGAAAACAAAATAACAAGTGAACAGCTAAAAAAATGTCTACAAAGTACCATATGTTTCTGTGCATGTTTCTCCTTCCCCTGAACTGTGTTTTGTCGTCATTCAATAATTCTTCACAAGATGACGGTGTCAAATTATGGGATTTTTAGCAGCTCTGTGTATGATAATTGAGCAGATAGTTCAAACATGGCAGACGGCTGGGTCCGTGTCCGAGTGATCGGTAACCATGGAAACTCGCGGTTTTTCTGTTGACCATAAGAACACAGAATTTACACCTCAGATGGAAAGAGGAGGTTGTTTTTGCTTTAAAGTATCTGTTGGCGATGTGGTTGTTAGACACGGACTCCAGGTTCTGCTTTATGCCTAAATCAAATACTATGTCCCGTGGCTCGTGGCGAGGCATATGCCCGAAGCAAGGGTGTTTAGGAAGCAGAGAGAGAGAGAGATGACAATCCGAAAGGGAAATTTTTATTCCCAAACAGGTTTGCAATTTCTTATATTTCCGTCCTTCTCAATGGTTCTACGTCATAAGCAGCTTGGAAAGAGGTCACAAACAATTAGACTTTGATTTTGTATTGCTTTCCCTCACTATTTATAAAGGCAAAAAAACTTAATAAACTGAGACTTGAACCCACAACTCTAAGATTGTATTACGCTATCACTCACCCTAACGGTTACGTCATTGCTAATGACGTAACATATCAGCCAATCAGATGACCGGAAATATTAGCATTGGCAAACCTGTTTGGGAAAAAAAAATAGCGACCCGGCATGTGGAGGGTGTCACGTGGTGGGAATGGAAAATTGCCGAAATCGGTAAATGTATTTTCATAACGATGTTTCAAATCCAGATAGGACTGTTTAAATAAACGGATATATCCCTAGCACAGTGTGTAACTATAAACTGATATAAATACTGCACATCGGATAACAATGTTTCATATTTACTCCATGACAGCTGTAGAACAGTTTTAACCAAATGATGTATTGTAGAGTCCAGGGTGCTAATACAAGCCTATTTTTGGATCGAAAGAAACTAATGTCGATTAAGTGAAGCCTTGTAGGACAGACGCAGTTAATGTTCCATTAACTGTTTATTTACAAGTTAATGTTCAAGTAAATTCTTATTTTCAACATACTTTAATGTTTCAAATTGACAATAGAACTCCTTTCTTATAGATCCCGTTATCAGTATCAACAATAAAACAATATAAATAATTTGGTCTAAATAATATAGACATTATAATAGTAAAGGAAACAGGTCAATTACAATATATTCGTACCTTGAAAGAGGGCTAAAAAAAACAAAAAAAACATATGTTCCCCTCTGCAACCATGAAAATGAATATGTTCTACGTGAAAGGCTCTGTGCAGTCGTTGATGTATTTGTTGAATAATTCATTGGGGTTAAACTCATTTCTCTTGGAAGCCCACAACTCTTTGTATTTGTCTTCATCATTTTGATTGATGACCTTCTACCTCATGGGATGGTATATCATTCCATTAAAGGGATTGGGTATCTTTATCTCGGATTCTAAACTAAATCCTGGATTAATAGCTCGTGCTGCAATCATAATTATAAACCTTTAGGCCAGTCAGGAACCCATGACTTTTACAAGCCGATTGCCTGTCTGATTATCAAGATATTTTTGATTGGAATTCGAAATTTCAAAAAACGTTTTCCAACCTTTTTTTTATTATTACACTACAGTGTATTGGGAAAAATGAGTATGGTAAAACCGGTCATTTAAAGAATTTTACTTTTTTGACGCACTTCATGATCATTTTGAAGCGCATTTTTGTTAGGGCTTCAATATTACACCATATCACAGACACTGATAACACGTAGGGCCATGTTTCTCAGATATGTAAAAAGCTACCGGGTCCCTTTAAAAATCATTTTTGAGCCGTGATTCATACTGTAGATGTCGAAGGGTGAAATTGTCTAGCTGCTTGACGCTGAACTTTGAAAAAACTTTCACAACATCCTTCCTCAATGGTAGTTGTCACACTCAGCAGTACTCTGGTGACGATCTAACTATTGACTCGTACAGTTGTAAGAAATACTTCCCATCAAAAGTAGCAACGGTATACGTTTGATAATCCAAAGCTAGCGATTTGTAGCAGAGTGAATATTTTTAAAAGTTTCATCATTCACTGTATCAAGGAAGTCTTGTTGAGGATAGAACCATTTACCATTAAAGGTCGGGTGACATCCAAATATAAGTTGATTTCTGTTGACGTGCAGGGCTGCATACGACTCATATTTTGTTTTAAACATTTATATATATATTTCATAGCTTTGTCAATATTTTTAAAAATATTTTTCTCACACCTGCTAAGCTCCATTCTAAAAATGTCAGGGGAGGGGCCCGGGCCTCCCTGGATCCACCACTGGTATCCACTAGAGCACGTCATATATACAAGTTAATCGAAATAGAGTACTGCTGTGTTTTTGAAGTTATGAATATAGATGACTTTAAAGGGACTTAGAAATATTGTTCAGATGAGAGAAATGGTGCTAAGGTATATGCTAGATGTATAATTAAAGATAATCTGAAAGTTTGAGTGAAAACAGACCATTATTAATGATAACAATTGGGACAAACTGATCTGATCGCTTCCTTAATTCTCCCAACTATACTATTACATTTTAATTACATTTTAGGCGATAGCCAATCGTCACAAAGCAATGAATTGGCTCTCTATTCATGAAAAGCGGTTGTGAAAATTCAATAAAGGTTGGGAGAATTTACTGTTAGAGAATGTCGCACAATGACACCCTCAAAGAAATCCATAAATATCTAAAAGGAATATAATAAGTAACGTTTTATACAAAAATTTCGCAGTTTTTTCAGCAACCTTCAACAATGATACCGAGTCACTTTAGAGGACTAGTTACATCAGTCTATAAATGTAATACACTTCTTCATGACTTCTGCAGAAAAACTCTGTCAGCGTACGCTTATAAAAGGTCAACATGAGCCATTCAAGATGTTCCCAAATTAGATTGAAATACCACATCCTTTTGGAACAATCCTAATCGATGTATCCTAGCTACCATATGTTGGAGTATGCTTTATACCCCCTTCACATACACGGATTTTTCTTAAGAGTCCTTACGGATCGCACAAATTCACGGATCTTTCACGGATCCTTACGATTTGGCAACTTTTACGACCGATTAAAGAGTTGTTACGGGTTATTACGAGCTATTTACGTTTTTTACGGATTATTACGAGTTATTACGATATACTTACGGCAGAATTCCACAATTTGTTAAGAGTTATCACGGATAACTACGAGCAACTTACGTGTTAGTAACGACCTGTTAACGAGTTGTTACGAATAGTTACGAGTTAGTTACGACCTATTTACGATTTATTTACGGACAAATACATCCGTGGACAATCGTAAGAAGATTTTTGACATGTCAACAAATTTGCCTCTCCTTTCACGGATCCTTACGATTTGGCAACTTTTACGACCGATTAAAGAGTTGTTACGGGTTATTACGAGCTATTTACGTTTTTTACGGATTATTACGAGTTATTACGATATACTTACGGCAGAATTCCACGATTTGTTAAGAGTTATCACGGATAACTACGAGCAACTTACGTGTTAGTAACGACCTGTTAACGAGTTGTTACGAATAGTTACGAGTTAGTTACGACCTATTTACGATTTATTTACGGACAAATACATCCGTGGACAATCGTAAGAAGATTTTTGACATGTCAACAAATTTGCCTCTCCTTTCACGGATCCTTACGAATGTCTGCGAGTTGTTGCGAGTTGTGGCGAGCTATTTACGGATACCAGCGAGTTATTTGCGGATGCTTGCGATTGTCTACGAGTTGGCGATCCGTAAGGATTCGTAAGGAAAATCCATGTATGTGAAGGGGGTATTAGTGGGAAAACTATCAGAATTATCGCGAACCAAAGTATGTCTCTTTTAGCTCTTGAAAGGCAATCCTCCCTGCAAGGTGCCAGTGAAGAGTAAAATTACCCTCAGAACGCGTTGGGGTACTTGATCGGAAGTACCTACTCTTCTAGGATTTCCAAACTATTATGAAATCCTAGATACCAAATCGTTGAATAGTTAGTACTGGCTAGGAGTTGGATTTCAGGCTTAATAAGATTAAAGCTTTCATTTCCTGTAGGTGTAACAAAAGAAGGATTGTTGATGATATAAGAAGAGTTGTGGGCTTTCCCCTCTAAAATCCAACCGCATCCAATTTTGGTATTATTTTTAGTTTACCCTGTTAACTTCTGTTTTTGCAATGCTTTTGTAAATCTCCTTCATGTGTTTTATTTTGCCCAACCCATTACAACATCTTCAATGTACAAAAAGGTGTTGCTAGAGTGGATGTAGAGGTTTTATTTATTGGCAAATGTGAGTTATGCGCAAAAAAACGTAATGAAGACATATAGTGCATTTTTACTTTTAAATCTGAATCCTGTCTGTAAATCTAAAGATTTTGTTGACACCCTACCATCATACCATAATCTGGAGACCTCATTTTCGTTTAGACTTTTCAAATAATTTAGATAAATTTGTATTAAGACCCTATATCATTCTCTGTTAGAGGTGAATAATAAATAGTGTACAAAAAACGCATGTAAAGGAGTCGGTTCACTCTTGATGAAAAAATCTTAGAGGTATTCAATTTCTCTGAAAAATATTTCTTCTGTCTGTGATCCTAAAGCTTTGCCTAACGCCAATGTATTCTTCAACAGATACGATCATTTGATCGCCAAGGGCATACACGCCTTCACACCGAATTGTACGATCCCATTAGAATACCGTTGCATCGCGGCGCTTCATGTGAATACTCAGACATCATGTTGATAACATAAAGAACATTCCCAGCCGATGTGAGTGGATTGATGTAATCTTATATCACATATGAACAGATGAATGTAATCTTCTGTGTCTTTCAACTTTGAATTTTAGTTTAATGAATTGTTTTACTTGACTTTTAAGAAAGAAAGTGTAAGTTTGTAAGTAAGAAACTTGGAACGACGGCCTTAAGTCCTTTCCGAGAGACTTGGTAATAAGGATTAATGGCACTAGCGAATCTATTTAGTTTCGAACTTGGGTACTTCTAGATTTCTAACAGTGTAACGTCTCACCTTCATTGTGTTGGTTATTAAAGAAGGACCTAAAACCGCGATAACAAATAGTATCTTACGGGATAAGTACAGAAACTTTACGGGATAGTTGAGTTCTTGTTTCAGACCGCAAATGCCTTCAAAGTGCATGGTTATTGCTCTTACTCTTATTCATGACATTTCTAGTGCCCTTTTAGGACCTTAAATTGCTATGAAGGTAATTTTAGACCCCAAAATGTGTGAAATTTAGCCAAAACGATCATACCAATTCAGCTCTACTTTAAAAAAAAGTACGGTGATCGTTAATTATTTAATTAATTAATAATAACATTACACGGGCCGGCTGGTTGTGCGTATTATAACCAACACGAAAAAGCCAACAAAAAGCCAACATCGGCATTGGCTGTAATAAAACGTATAAGGCGCTTTTTCGTATTTTCAACGACTGGTTCAAATTATCTAATATTTGTGGTGGTACACAAATATTAGAAATGGTTATATTTATGGATATTTCAGCCGTCTCTGTACCGATTATGACACTCAGTTTTTGTCATTATCTCACACAAAATTATTTTGTGTAGCACCGTCTGCAACAGAACTCAAGTATCCCTTTAAACGGTTAGCGAGAATGCGACTTAATGAAACTCGCCAAGGCGCCTTGTTAATGACGAGGAGGCGAGAAAATGATTTGTTAAAAAATCGCCAATGTGACTAGTTTAATTCGAGTAGGTGAAAAGGCACCTTGGCGAGTTCGTAAACTCACCTTCTTGCTTTCCCGTCTTTAACGTAACACCTTCGTGACTTTTAACATTTAGCCTTCTTTCCTTCTCGTCCGAAGACAAGGCGCTTCGGTGAGTTTTAGCAACGAACCTCGGCCCCTTGGTGAGTGAAACAAGTTGCCTTTTTGTTACACGTCTCAGCCTTCGTAGGTGTATTAATATTTCCATTTCAAATTACGGTAGAACTAGATTTTGTTACATGGTTTTAGCATGGACCTATCACGAAGTGGTTTAAGGTACACAATATTGCAACCATTGTGAAAAGTGTGTTGATTGATTCGTTCTACTAGAATCCTGTTGGAGATAAATGGCTTACAGAGGATAATTAGATGATTCGCCTTCATCTACGTTTTGTGATCATCCTCAATTTCCAACCCTCCCCCCCAAAAAACATGAAAATAAACAAAATAACTGGTATCATACACAATTTTAAATGTTCCTTCTGATATTAAAGACTGACAGTGAGAAGTGAACTACAGGTAGATGAATGATTTATCAACGGAAAGCTTTTAAACCACAGATTACAATGATTAGGTCTATAGGTTATTTTATTGTCTGTCAGAGGAGTAACAGGTCTTTGAAAACTCGAAATATAAAGCTTTGAAAACCAGTAATTGTCGACCTAAAAAGCTATCAATCGACTTGACGACATAATCTTAATATGTGGAGTACGCACATTCTCAATGATGCACGGCTCATCACCACAGCTACATTGGCGAGCCGATCGGGTCCACAAGTTATGTTGTCACCGTAACGTCGGATGACCCGTAATTTGGAGGGATGCGGAAAATGGGTTTTTAATTGTGCAATACTGAAATATATTCTTTTTTAATTCCTTTATATTTCTATTCTACGTGCATTCGGCTTTCCATTGCTATCAAGTGGTAATTTCATCTAATTGGATCTTCAATGTGAATAAAAACTATAAATCATAAAATGCATGATAACATGAAAAAAGATATCAGTTAATTTTGTTCTAATAATTAAAAGTGAATACAAAAATATCTACAGACTACCAAATGCATTATTAAAATAACCATTCGTCGTTCCCGTCCAAGGGGCAGATCCAAAATCCCGTAAATGAAAGACGGGGAGGGGCACAATCCCGAAATATTGAGGGTGGGGGGGGGGGGTTTATGTTGGTTACTCAAGGTATGCAAAATAGGATCAAGAAAAGGAACATGCCGATTTTTAGCCCTAAATCCACGACCTCTTTCCACTCCATGTAATTATTTTATTTCATAAGGGGACTGGTGATCATTTCTTTTAAAGATATGACATGAGATATCGATGACATTCGGAGGAGAAGGGGTCATGGTATTTGACGTCGCGTGAACATAAAGAAGAAGAAGTCAGATTAAATCGGAGCAGTGTCAGGTTAGGTTTACATTAACACATTACTTTAATTACTCTTGCATCTCTTCTCCAATATCCATGACAGTCCCTTGTCTGTTCAATGTACCTCTCTCTCTCTCTCTCTCTATATATATAAATCACACACACGAACACTCACACGCACACACAATGACATTTGCAAATGTTTCTCCCACTCTTTCACTCAACTATCTATTTTTTTCTTTTCCCATCTCTTTCTCTTCCTCCTCTTGTCCCTCTCTTCCCCTCTTTATATATCTCTCTCTCTGTCTGTCTTTCTTTCTCTCTATATATATTTAACAAACACACGCACACGCACACACAATGTCATTTGCAAAACCTTATTTGAATCTTAAGAGATGAGACTCGATATCGGTAAGATGTTGACAGAAGATCACTCTCCACACGATTCCTGTAACCTCGCATTCACATGTCTTTTGACATTCAACCAAATAGATTTTATTATATGAATGCCGAACATAGATGTATAGGATTATGCAGTTTTGTGAATATGTAGTAATAAATATTCACCTTTATCTTTGCCGATTCTGTTTCTATAAGACCCGAATTTGTCCTTGATTGGTGATTGTTTGATTTGGTTTGGTTTTATTTACTATCATAATATATGAAATGAAAACATAACCACCCATAAAGAAAAAAAACTAAAATATTTTACATGGAGTTTCATTTTTTATTGAGGGGTTTAGATGGCTTGTAGAGCAGGGCTGAATTCTAAGGAAGTCTTAGGTTGTTAACTATGTAGATGCGCTTACTGTGTTCTTAAAAAGTAACGTTGAGCCTCAATATCTCAGATATGAAGAAACAATGATTATTATACAACATGGTAAGACAACCTACACTTGTTTCCCTTATTTTGGGTTATTGGTGAATGTGCTTCAACTGTTCAAGTGTTCATGAAGATATCTTAAACAGCTCGGTAAAGAAATTAAAGCTACAAAGTAAATACAAAGCATCTATCAATCGTTAATTTAATAGGTAAATTATCTCTTTTGTTTTAGTCTTGTTGATTTATGATTACAGTTTTTCAATGCACCCGAGAATAAAAACGTCAAAATCCCCAACAATTGTTAGATAAATATTTAAATGTTAGATGCCTTGTTTAGATGAATATTTAGATGAATATTTAGATGAATATTTAGATGAATATTTAGATGAATATCAAGATGAATGTTTCAATAAAGGTTTGGGGGTATCGATTTTCTTTCAATTTACAATTATGTAATACCAACGCTGTTTTCGGCTATCCCCCGAAAGACAAAAACAAACAAACTAAACAAATCTCCGGTTATCCCATAAGCGCTTTCACTGCGCATGCGCGTGAGGTAGTTTGTGCTTGAGATAGTGAATCAAACCAGAAATGTCATGTAAGGCTATTCAAAAGATATATTTCAGTCACCTGGCCAGTTTGAATTAATGATCGAGATGGCATTTCAGGGCTAATGAAAAAGTATCCTCTCGTCATAAAAGCTTTTACTTGCCAGTAGCAAATATCGGATGAAAAGATAAACAATATTTATAAAATACACTAGGACATGGGCAAGTGAAAAAGGCATCGAAGTTATGTGTAGATAAAATCCCGAAATAGAAATAATGGGAAGATGAAGAGAGAGATAGAAAAAGAGAGAGATAGAGAGAGTTGGAGAAATAGAAAGAGAGAGAGGAAGGGGGATAGAGAGGGATAGAGAGATAGAGAGAGAGTGAGAGCGGGGCGGGGAATTGGGTAATATGAATTTAAACAAACAAGTACATAATGATAGCAATTTCATTATTTGGTTGAGTTAAATTATTTTACTACGGCAATAACCTTTGGCGCACAAAACAATCAAAATAACAAAAATAAATACTTCCCGTTGAAAAAATGAAGTTAAAACATTGCGCTTGTATAATGTAAGTCTCCAATCTCTTCATAATGTAGCTATTTTCCATATGAAAGCAAATTAAAGAAAATATAGAGCATTTGTTGTTTTGGAAGCTATATAAATGTAAGAAGATAATTTTTTCTCTGATTTCAAAGGAAAGATTTACCTACGTACGTATCCAGGTTTTGTTGCTTATTTAGAACCGCCACACTCGAAGCAGATCTGTTAAGGTTTTGATGTATACGTGTCGATAGATAGATATGGCTAAAGCCGATTCGATATCAAGTTTGTATTGCCCGCGGCGAAGATCATCGTACACGGAGCAATTTCCAAAGCAAAAAACTGTGAACTGTAACAAGATAGTATAAGGTTTGTCCGACTTAGCATAACATCCATACAAAAATGAGGGTTCGTGAAGGAGTTTACTTCTTTTTCTATGCTGCAATCATATTCAGAGGGTTATAAGGTCAAATGTCATTTCACCCCACCCTATATTTCGTTTTTTTTTTACGTAATTCCCTTCAAATTCTGATGGCGTTATTATATGACAGACAGTTTAGTTTCTTCCCTATTTTGACAACTCAAACAAACAACATTAGAATATATGAGAACCTAATCTTTTACCAGCTGTGAAAAGAATTGGTAATATTCAGTGGAAAAAAGTGGGGGTGGTGCGTGTAGGAGATTTGCTGCACAGCATTATTTCCTGTCCGTTGTGTTTACAACGGTTCACTGTTTTGGGAATTAGAAAACAAATCTATATTTTTTGTTCGCGCTTATACCTTTCAAATTGAATATGTATATTATGTTAGTCTTTTAATTTCTTACAACTGTTTTTTGTTAAATCTCATATTTACCTCTTCTCTTTTTTCCTCTTATTGTAGCAACTTAGTATTTTCTTAATTTATTAATAAAATAAGAAAGATTGATAATAAATATTGTATGATTTAAATAGTCTTATTTTTAAAAGATATATGTTTAATTTGATATTTCACATGTATATACAATTTTTAATCGTCGTATTATTATACTTATGTTTTTATACTTATATATAACATTTATTTTATGTTTTTATACTGGCTTCCAGTGGAACTGAATGAAACTGCCCTGTTGAAAGAAATCATGAACAAATAAATAAATGAAATAAACAACAATAATGTTAAAGACTTTTTAATACAATTCTAGTTTTCCTATGAATGTGCTGCGTTATCTACTGATAAGTTATACTATATTTTAATGTGTAAACATTCATTGTCATAGTCACAGACTTTTCTCTGAAAGCATGAAATAAAAATAAAAAATAGATAAAAGAATGAATGAAAAATAGCCTCATCTCATTTAAACCAAATTAGACATGCACATTTATTGAAAAACAATAATGCTGCAATCGTTAGAAATAACATAGAAATATCTGCTATTCTTCAAATGATTTCAATAAATCAGAAGAAAAGTCACTGCACAATGGCTTTAGGGAAATAGATAAGACATCTAGGAGATATTTCACTGCATATAAAGAAAGAAAAAGCATGAAAGGTGCCAGAGGTTGACTTGACCTAATATATTTTTTTTATACTAAATTTGTATCTCTGTACTTCCTGTTGTTCTACCCTGTAAAGCTTTGCTGAAGGGGGAAACAAATAATTTGATCAAGATCTCGGAAAAACAACCTGACTTGTGAAAAACATTCATTCTAACGAAGACTCGAGTAAAAATAAAGAAAAACCTCGAATGAAAACCTCCTTCAATAAACCAGTTATGACTTATTAAGTTAATATAAATAAAGATTCTTGAAACTGATCAATTTATTTTAAGCTTTAGGTTAGCATTTTTCCCAGCTCTTTGTTTAGCAGTATTTGATATAATAATGGCAAGGATGGTTTGAAATTAAAATGTTATGATATGAATTCATGAATTATGAGAGAAACAAATAGTAAAAATAAGGGCCCCGTTTTGTAATGAGTAGGATTTGAAATGCATTTATTCTACTGAAAAGCAAAATTTAAACGTCATTACAAAATTCATTTTCTATCACTCTAAATCATGAGATTATAACATTATATATTCTCTAAGCAATTGCAACTGAACTCCATTTACAAATATACCTGTCTTCTTAGGAAATTAAAAAGGAAAATGGTAAAGACACAATTTTTCTTCCTGTTTTATCCTCGTAAACAGGTCATGTTCAGTTTTTCAGAAATACTTCTTTTTAATAAAGAAAAGGGCTCTTTTGAATCAACTTAATCTGTCGAATGCACGCTACTTTTAAGCTATTTATAAATATATTAATATCTTAAGCGGCTTTCTAAATTGTATTCTAGACGAATAGCAGAGTTCACTGAAGCTTAATTTTCTCAGGACCATTAAGGAACATCATGGCTCATTACAGATGAAAGGCATTCAAGGACATTTCATTTAGGTTCCATTTGAAACCAACGTTATACAACCGTAGATTAATTATGCTTCGTATCGTACTATTTATTATTATTTCAGAGGTGAACAAATATGATAGTTTGATACTGTACAAGCTTTTCTGAAGTACAGGATTTCCATGTACTTGAACAACAATTTCAAACGAAGATGTTATTGATTTGAATTATTAAAGGAAAACATTACTTAATAGAAAAATGAGATAGGATAGTTTCAAACTTTCTGAAGCACCCAGTTACTTCTAAATTTCTATATATCACTTTTTTGTCTCAATTCAGAGAGAAAGTATGTACATGAATGATGATCAAACACAACGACTACGACAAATAAGATCGGAGAGATTTTTGAGAAATCAAGTAATTTTGATAAAACCTTCTTCGATCACGTATTGAAGTGTGTGAACTTTATTACGTATTACATTATCCTGTCATTGTTTCTGTGAGACATACGACCAGGTATTATCATGAAAATCTTAGCTTCTTGTTGAAATTAGTTTTTTTGAATCCACGGTATTCGTAGTACTAAAATGCAATGATACTCATCACAATAGAGTATGACCAGCGCCCTCTAAAAACCCACAAACGCCAAATGTAAAAAGTTTTGGGTTACTGTTGGTGAATAGATGTATGTCTACTGATCTCTTTCCTCCAGACATGCAAGGACGATTGGGAATCCAATAAGCACATACAAAATATGCGACGAAATATATAAATGTCTGATGAAATCACTTTTCTTCTTTAATAAAGGTACTATGTCCCATTTGCAGGCCAACAAAATGAAAAAGTGAAATTCCAACTGCATTTGAAAGATAATACTTATTTAGAACTTCCCTAAAAAAGGTGGGGCTTGAAAATGTCTTCAAGTGGGAAAATAATGACTATTAGTTGTCAAATCGACTTTGGGGCTATAGAGCCCAAAAGTAATAGTCTTGATATTCAGACAACTATACCGAATGGTCATACGTTTTATGCTGCGCAAAGATTCAATCAGTTTTAATCTTGGCCATCACAAGAAGTGGGTTATTGATGTAGACAAATGCTCATGTACCCTTTACAACTATTTTCATGTATGTTATTACCAAAGAAGAAAAAAACCAGTCAGTCACTCAATAGTGTCTGACAGTGAAGTCTAGCAAGTAAACGGGTTTCCTTGCATAATTTGAATATGAGGACACTGCTGACGTTTACATGTCACAGATAGGACATACATGACATATTCATAATTCCTGCAAAGATCTACAGAATTTGAGGTTGGCTGCAAAAGGGACATAGTACCTTTAATGCCCTTGACAACCATAAAAATAGGTTCGATAGAAAGCTCATTCGTTTCACAACGATAAGGAATGTGCTATCGCCCGATATTCACAAAAGAACACTAATCGATATTATTTATGAATGTTTACCCCCGGAATATTTGTTAACAACATTTAAATTGCCCGATTTATATATATATATTCATAATCATATCTGTTGATAGAATCCGCCGTGAATGATAAGATGTTTTTACAAAACTCGAACAACATTTTTAAATAGCGAAGAGCATTTTTTTTTTGCATTAAGTATGTTTTTGGTGAAGAAATTTGATTTGTCTATGCTTTATCAGATAGAGTACATCGAAGAAAAAGGAAAGAAAACCATGATTCAACTGTTTAGCAATGTATTTGCTAGGTCCATGATTTCAAAGATTGATAAGTCGGAGGTCCCTGGTTCGAAACCAAGGTACTGCGTAAGTACCCCTTGGTATTAAGGCATACTCATTTATCATTTAGTTGTAATTTCCCTAGCATATGAGTTTATAGCTCACAGATGAACTAATTAATCAACACCCAACCCATGAACTTGGGTCACTGACCCAAAGTGAGTTCATGCAAGTTCTTTTCTTTAGTCTGACTGGATTAGGAAAAAAATGTTTTTCTTCCTCTTGAATCGATATATGAATCAAAGCATGCGATTTATTCTAGAGATAAAAAAACTTGCTTGGAAACCAGAAAATTCTCTTGAAGTGTCTTTCGTAATCCATACGCAAACTCGAAATGGCACTTTAGTTAGTTAACAGGAGTTTGACTTTGTACTCTGCAGCACTTACCCTTTAAGCTGTCCAATGTGGTCTCTAGAGGCGAAATGTTTTTTTTGGTCTTTTTTCTTTTCCAAAATCAAGGATATTCACATCTTTAATATTTGTTGTTGTTGTAAGGACATGCATTTCTTCCTCACTGAAAAGGTCATTTTGTCTTCCATACGAACGTTCTGTCCTGGCATGTTTAGGAAACAAATAGTTTCACCAGGATTAAAAATCCGTATAGACGCGCTTTCAGGACAAAACTAATAGAAACATACCGTCACAGGTTCACGGCTTGACGGTTTCGAGTTTTTTCCACGCTCCTAAATGGCTGCCCTCTTCATCAAGTACTCTTGCTTACATCCCGTTTTTCTCCCATTTCAGTACACTACTGATGGAGACATATCTTTTCTGATAATCAATAACCTTTTAGCACACTACTTATGATTCTGGTCGCGTCGTTTTCTCCCCATCGGCAATATATCGTCTTATATATAGCTTCCCAGGCCGGACCCATCTTGTAAGGCAGGCGGGGTTGTGAAGGAAGAGGGGGGGGGGGGGGGGAGGCTTTTTTGCTCCTGCCTCCATGTTGTACGAGCTACGAGCTATATGGTTATATCTGACAAATTTTTAGTAACCACCACATTTAAATGTTTGGTTTGGGACCTCTTCTCCAATAAAGGCCTTTTATTTCCATAACGTTATGATAATGAAGACTTTCACCTTTATGCCAAATTTTAATTTTGTGATTAGTATATGATTTTTTAAAAACAATTCATCAAATTATAACTAGTTACTTTGTTTTTTGTGCCTATAAGGTTTTCCGTATGCGTCTTTTCTCCTTAACATCCACTTGTTTCAGAGGCATAATCTTGATCTCTATTTATTAAAGGTACCACTAACGGTTTATGAGGTTCAATGAAAAAATCTTGAAGGTGATTTCTTTTATAAAATGAAGTTCTGAACCATAACTGCACTCTTTCTTTAAATGCATTCAATAGCGCTCTCAGAATCGAATATATGCATGAGAAGCGATTTAAAAAAAAAAAAAAAGAGGCAATTTCTGTATACTTTAGACTACAAGGCATGGTTATTTTCAGTTACTTTATGACAGATTTGCGCACTATTCAACAAATCAATTTTGTTAAATACTACTTACAGTGAGGAGTAGCACCTTTAAAGTCGATTCATAAGCCCTATACCAGATTTCCTTACCTCCAGTTCAAAAGTACAAGAAACTGCCTATTCCAACGACTGCCAATGTCCCAGTTCTAAAGGTCAGTCGGCTAAGAAACAAATAACATATGTGAGGTAATTTATTACACTGTCAGAGTTATAAATTAGTTTTCGGTTTTGAACGATGTCGTGTTGCTCCTGTTAAATCATTACACAGTGGATTTAAAAATTCCTTTTGGAGATTGTCTATGTCAACAGACTTAACATATTAACACAGGGCTTCCTAGTTACACTAGACATTACTGCGGAAGTCCCTTAAACATTTTCCAATAAAATATGGAATTAATAAATATATGATGGCAGATATACTTGTATGGAAGAGGAAGGAGTATGGTCTTAAAATCAATAGTTGCTGACAAATATTCCATAGTCGAGTCAGTCGGCAGTATTTCATACTTGCCGTAGACGAGGAGCAATTATTCATTGTCTATGTAAGTTCTATTGGAGATATTTTTTCTGTTTCCCGAAGAGTGGATCTTTTGATGGGATGTTTAGGGACGATTTTATACCAGGTGGGTGTTTCAAAAAGATCATAAGTTGAACTTATCTCTAAGCTGGACTTAACAATTATGGAAAATCGTTAGTATTTTTGAAAGTATTGTGTAAAAGTTATTTAAAAAAGGCATAACATTTTGATTCAAATCATTCATATTTTTTATTACCAAAGAGATTTCATGTTTTTGATGTGGAATTTATGAAAAGTCTAAAATACTTAAATATTTGCTTTTGAATATATTTTATTTTATGACTCAATAATGGTTAAGTCCATCTTAGAGTAAAGTTTGACATAGGATCTTTGTGAAATACTCCTGTATTTTGTAAAAGGTTTCCATGAGCAGATAAACGGACGAGATCAGGAACACGAAAAACTAATCAAGATTTTAGAAAAGAATGATGTTCTGACTATTGCCAACTTTTGAGAACAATGCTAATAATAGTAGTGGGTTTTTGTTTAGCGCTCATGTTTGTCAGATTTCACACTCCTGTCGCTCCACAAATAGGTCATCAAATTACGACATGTGCACTAGCCAACGCCCACAAAGAAGAGAGAATTTATCAATAACTCAAATTATAAATGATTGAATCAGAAATATATAGAGAGCTATAATATTATATATAATTATAGCAAAAAAGGGAGTGAGGGGGAGGGGGAGGAAGCAATAGCTTTAGATTGACAGAGAGAGAAAGAGTGAGAGAGATAGAGAGAGGGGGAGAAAGAAAGAGAGAGGGAGAGAGAAGAGAGAGAGAAGAGAGAGAGAGAGAGAGAGAGTATGTGTTTTTACGAATCACACACACGCACACTGAAGGAACCAATACGTATTTAAATATATATTTGAAAGGAATAACTTAAAGTGCTAATCTAGTTTCAATACACTCTTTCACATCTAAATTGTATATGTATCTCTTGATTTGTCAATAATAACTAAAACACAATATAGAGCTTGTTTATGTGTTCATCATATGAATATATCACCTCTTCACACACTGTCAGCTAATTGCAATTTCCCCGTTTTGGTACTTCAACGCTGTAATTCAATAATCAATAATCAACGACCGAAGTTTGATGGTTGCGCAAGAATGGATGTCTAATTATTTCTCTATAATTTCACAAACGTGAATATATATTATCAAGTTCTACTGATGCCAAGGCAATATGTGTAAGTCTGTGAACACCTTTGTTCATTAAAATGGTGACAGGTGTCATTTCTACCAAACAAATTTGGGCAGATTTCAATGTTCTGAATGAGAAAGGTTCAGCCTGGTCCCACTGCATCACTTTTTCTGTCTCTGCTCTTCACTCGCTCACCAGTCACTTTCAATTTTACCCAGATAAATGGGCGAGAATGATTGGACTTCAAGCGATTCTTCTCTGGAACAGTTAAATGATAGTATTTTTAGTGGAATAATCCCCTCACAAAGAATGTAAGACGCGCAGCAAAGAACCTCGTTAAAATTAACCTGTACTTGCTGAATAATAATAATTGTGATGTATATAGCGCATAATAATCATCGATGATAATCCTCTATGCGTTTTACATATACAAATTACATATTAGGCCTACATACAAATTATAGATAATTGCATTATTACAAACCAATTACAAATTAAATTACATCAAATAATATTCCAATACAACAAAAAACAATTACTTTAAAAATAGATTTTTTTTGACAGCAGTCTTACATTGCAAGTGAGTTCATTCTTCTTATTTCTAAAGAGATGGAGAATGACAGGGCTCAGTTGCCATAAGTGCTTTTTACTATCAAAGAAACCATTTGTCAATCTTTATATTCCGAATTCCAGCAACTCGTTGAACTACTCGATAAACAAGATGGAGTATTTCTGGATTTTCATAATAGTGATAATAATATTATTAACTTATAAAGCGCAAATATCTATTCCAAAAGACTGCTCAAGGAGCTCAAAAGACTGCTCAAGGCGCTCGGCTGTATATCTCATTTTCATAGAGTAAACAGCATTGAAAGTGACCTTGCAATCTGCTTGATGAGGAAATCGGCAGTATATCTCACTTTCGCATACCTAGATATCTTTTAAGATGTCTTCCCTGTCACTGAATTATTATTGCATTTTAGAAAAGAATACAGTGAAACCTGTCTGTAGAGACCACACAAGGGAAACAGAAAAGAAAACCACTGAAGACAGGTTCTACAACACACATCCCTCTCTCTGTCTCTCTCTCTCTGTCTCTCTCTCTCTCTCTGTCTCCCTGTCTCTCTGTCTCTCTTGGGGCACAACATACATGGCCACTTTATACAGGTGGCCTTTCTAGTCGGTAGTATTGAAGACAGGTTTCACTGGAGTCATAACATCGACAATATATGTCATTTTTGCATACCTGGACCGCTTTAAAGAGATCCCCGTCATTGAATTATTATCGAATGCAATAAGCATACGTTATCCAATTTACCACCTGTAGTCACTGCGGTATGACAAATGACCAATATGATTGGTCGAATGGTGGTTGAGAAACCCTCAAAGCTACGCACCAATGGTGTGTTTTGATTCGTGCATCGAGCGCGCGAACTTCACTTCTCCTATCTATTCACTTCGCAGAGGATGCAAGAGACAGGTTTAACAAATCAAAGGCGAGCAGCCAGGCGCCGCAGTTATGTTGCTCTCTGAACCTCATTTGTCATAACATTTCTTGCTCATTCTGAGACGCTAGTCTGTTGCAACAGAGTAATCATAATTAGGGCTCAACATTGGACGGCTAAGAACATAATATTATTCGCATTAGCACTCTTTATGGTGTCAGTGGTTTGGTGTAATTGGTATGCCAAGCAGGCGATTTGAGCGGGCGTAGATTGCGCGATCGACCACTCGTAGCTCCATCGGGCGGCCTAAGCTATCACATCTCTAGTAACGAGTCGTCTACCCCACGGAGAATAGAAGGCAAGCAACCGAGCAACCGACATATCTACTCGACTTCATTGATGCTGCTGCTTCATCTGTGGGTGGAGTTAATTCAGAAACCTCTCCAAGCCAGCGTAGTTAGACGATTCACAGGTTTTCGGGAAAAGGAAGGCTTAAACCACGCAGGTATCGAGTTTCACATTGTGGAGATTAATCGCGAAGGCCATACATATTGTGAGGGAAAGGGCGACACTTAAGATATTTGTACAAATCTTAGGGTTCACGTTTGAGCCATCCTTCGTGCCTCACCGCTTGTTTTCATCTCGAGTTTTGAACTTTGAAATTAACAACAGTAATTTCCCGCGTGGATAGAACATAATACTGTGCTTGGCAAACCACATTACGAATGTGAACGACCGTCTGAACTTATTTATCTCCAGTGATTTTATAATTCAGCTCCGCAATCGAAATAGGAATCCAGAAGACTTAAAATTCTACAAGTGGTTCAGTGATCATTTGACAGTTGCGCACAGTTCTGATGCATATATCGAGAGAGTTGCACCTGAATAATTTTAATTGCATACATTCACCCTTAATGACTGCATTCTTAACGAGTGACTCTTGTTAGAAAAATATCTTGTCCCTCGATGTGTTATTCAATCTGAAGACGTCATCGGTATTTATGCGTGTTAATTTTTTTCTTCTTCTTAAATTGTTGCTAATACCCTACTGAAAATCGAAATTCGCCTCGTCGAAATACGATAACCGTTTTATGGGTAAACGCGCGAGAATAAAAAAAATCCATTTGTGAAATGAAATTATTTGGTGTCTGGACAACTAGGTCTGCCTATATTTAAAATTGTTATTAAGGGCTTCTATATGTAGCTCGCTCAAATAAATATACGGAAGGCTTTCGTAGAAAAAAAATTAGATTGGATCGAAAAAGCTTTGACAAAGCACCACTTGAAATAGAAAATTGAAGTACCTGGGACTTAAGCCATCTGAGAGAGACTGCCAGAAAACTTGTTGTATTTACCTACGTCACATTGATTCCATCTTTCATTTAATCGTCGAGGCTCGTACTAACCATCAACATATTCAGTGAGGTTTTGATTCCAGTACAACCTGGTCATAAACACTTATGAACTTGATGACACTGACCGAGCTTGTCATGTTGCAATCACGACGCTTCATCTTACCGATTGTCTTTTCATATTCCATTAATTCATCTAGGAGTGCAACGGAATAGAAACAAACCGAACCACTTACCAGGAGGATGTGACAGCAGTTATCCTTTTCGTCTCTTCGAAGAATCGAAGCATCATATAACTTAGAGATTGTGAAGTTCGCGCAGAGGTGACCAATCCTTTTCTTGTCATTGTGGATTATTTCGAATCAACTTTTTTCGATCAATACTTGTCATCATGTACGACATGAAAAGGCGACAGCATACCAGGGTTACGATGGTAACTCTCTTCATCGCCGTCTCCTTCTTAATGGTAAGTCCGATATTTTACAACGCTAATATTGACAGTTATTACTTATGGCATTCGTTCCCTGTATTTCCAGGTTCTCCTCCGCAGCCTACGACATAATTAAAATGGCGAGGGTTGATAAATCTCCGGGTATGTCATTAAAGGTGATATCCGAAAGAGATCAGTTTTGGATCAACTGCTGAATTCGATTTTAATTTCACTTAGTAAAATGATAACAGTATTTCCATATTTTAGTGTTATAGAGTGTATTATAGAGTGTAGAGTAAATTAAAGAGGACCTCGCAGCGATTTCTTAAAAGTTGTGAAATACAGTACTAAAATGATAATTTACCTTAAAACATTTCTCTTTTTGACTATTATGCCTATTTTTTTGTTCAGTCGTTATAAAGGTTGTAGAGATGGTTCTGTTGCGCTTTCTCTTTTCCATGTATTTTTTTCTTTTTATTTGATGATATCTATCTTGCGTCACACTTAACATATTTTTGCAATAACAAAAGAAGATATGTACGTAAATAAGAATACTGCATGAAGTGTAAGATATTTAAGATAACATTTACAAAATTGAGATATTTATTTTCCAAAAAGAACATAGTCATCGGATGAGGAGGACAAATCTTTTACACACTATAATATAATTGTTTTCTTGTGGTCATATTGGGTAAATATTTGTCCAGCACGAGGTTAACTTTGTATCGAACCAACGTAGGCGTTTTCTTTACCCAACTTTAGTAATACAAAATTTAATTAGGGTCAAAATATGGGATAATTACTTTAAAAAAGGCAATACATAAACCAAGTTGGATAAAAAAGAAATGCCAAAAGTTTTAGGGATACATAATTAACGTCATGGCACATTTTGTGTGTGCACAGGAACATCGAATCACTTTCAATTCCATTGAATGCAATTCTTAAATTCTTAATTTATATAAACCTTCATTTCACATCGGAAAATCCCCTGCTTTCTAAATTCAGTTTCGATGAACCGTTACATTAATACCATACGCTGTAGGAAATACAAATTCAAATGTGCTCCCTATACCGATACAAAAGCATATAGCGGTCGAAATACTGACTCTTTTAGGGCCTCTTCCTGCACCTTTAAAAGGTGCACTTTTGCACTACTTAACGTGTAATGTTGGATACTTCTTCGGCATTGTGCAAATTTGCACCTTTTTTGCCGTCCTAAGTTGTGAGTGCTGCTTTCGCACCGTTTATGTGTAAAATTCACTAATTTGTTTAGCTGATCGGCAGAAAAGCTCGAAAAGATGTTTTGGAACACCGCATTCCGAATTTGCTTTTAATCTTTCAATACATGTCCGCTACATATATTTCATGTTTTCGTCTGTAATACATTCATATTGTCAGCAGTGATAGCTGACTTTTTTGGCAGTCGAAATTGATCAGTCTCGATCGATGTGATTGATACAAATTGTGTCTGTGAATTTGTGTATATTAAACATACACGCTTTTTTTTCTACATCGAGGGACTTTCTTATATTCCTTGGTTAGTTAATGGTAGGCATATATATATATATACTAAATCAGAAGTTGTATCATTGGTAAACTTTGAATCCATGTTCTCCTATATAGTATTGGAGACATAATGTAATGCGAAAAAAATGAAACATGGTAATTTCAATTCTTCAACAGTCTTCATTCATCCATGACTAGCAGGGATAGAAACTTATAATGTTGATATGTACACACGGCTTGATGTATTATAATTTCTAAGTTTATTTGTGCGTAATTTCCAGAAGTATTATGGATTATATCACACTTCTTATTACCAATCTAAAAATATTACATTTTACCCTAATTCTTCACCGACCGTACGCTATTTCATCAAAACGAATACCTGAACAAAAACAAAGCAATAAAACATTCAGTCCGATCTTTCAATAGCATTAAATTGTAACGAGTAATATATTCCCCGTTCTCCATTTTATAATCTCACCCCAAATGTATCCAGTCCTGCTTTATTTATGGTTGATGAAAGATTAAGTGGACTGCGTTTTCTAATGCATACTTCATTTATCATCATAAATATTTGCCCCTATATCTGGAAAGCGACAGTAGACTCGATTGCTCGAAGTCATCATATTTCTGCCAATAAATTACAATTTATGCGCTTCATCGGGAGACCGAATAATCTCGTTGCTTCCTCAGCAATCTACACATTTGTGATGAACGATAATGACGTAAACATGAATGCTGAAATGTTTATTTCACAACCTCTAAAATATTTACTGGTAACCATAATTTTCAAATAGGATGACACCTATATTGTGGCTAGTGTTTATGGCACAGATGGTAGATGCAAAGTTTTCAATAAATTGTAGATAGAGTTAGGCGACGAATCGTTTAACGCTGCAATTTAAAGAGGCAAACAAACCAATTATTTAATGATTTAGAGACCGTGAATAATTTGCAACTCAAATATTGAATGAAATAAAACGTATATTCCAGCGATATTAATTGTGCGAACGTAATGTCTGCATGTCATCCTGGATCTACCATAAACAAAACAGGGTAATAATTTTAAAAGCACCTCGGAATCTAATGGAGATATAAAAAGTTGTTATTATATTTTATGCATATAAAACAACGGATAAACATGACAAATATATAATATCCTTGAAAGGAAAGGAGTTTTGTTATTCCGTTATAATTGTCTTTGTGCGTAGAAATGCCAAAATGAAAATATAAAGTTAAATGTTATAATAACAACAAATAGTCACTTGAAAAAATAGCATATAATGGTTTTGATGCATATAAAACGTAGAGGTTATCATAAAATCCGTATTGGATAAAAACAACATGTGTATTAATATACACATATATATATACATTTACATATATACATATACCTATACCTGAAATAGTCTTGGATGGTGAATATTTGGAGAAAAAACAAAATACTAAATTTCTTGGAACTATCATCAATGAAAATCTGAAATGGAGTGATCATGTACATTACGTTTCAAAGAGAGTGTCACGCACTGTTGGTTTACTGTATAAGTTAAAACATTATGTGCCTTTGAATATTCTATATATGCTATACAATTCCTTGATTCTTCCTTACATGTCTTATTGCAATATACTGTGGGCAGACTCAAAAGTATATACTGATAAAATGCTACTTTTACAAAAGAAAGCGATTCGTGTGTGTACCAATGCTGGATATCGCGATCACACTGATCCCCTATTCGCGAGGTTAAAAACTCTGAAAGTAACTGTTATTAACTTTTTACAAAAAGCACTGTTCATGTTCCGTCTACATAATGATTCCCTACCTTCCCACTTCCCACCAATGTTTTGTTTGAATAGAAATATTCATACATACCCAACCAGACAATCAAATAAATACCATTTATGTAATCCTAAAACAACAATGGCTATGAAATCTATAAGACATTCTGGTCCGGATATTTGGAACTCACTGTCCGTTGACATCCGTAACTTGAAGTCAGTATATACTTTCAAGAAAAGTGTGAAATCAATTTTATTGAGCAAATATTGACAAATCTCTTAAATTAACACATGATATCATATATGTTTGTCAGCATTTCCTTGATATAGCAGGAAAATCCCCCTCCCATGCACCCTCTATCCCATTTTTTTTTTTTTTGGTTGCAAGTCACTGTTTATTTTTTGTTATTTTCCCCCAATTATGTTTTGTAATTTACTTTACTTTACAATCGTTATGATTTTAAATGTTTCTGGGCTGCAAGCGTATCAAGCTGTCACGCTTAGGCTGTAGCCCTTCTGTATCATCACCTCTTCGAGCGTATGTATCTATGATTTACTGAATGTGGAAATGTAATTTAACTTATGTTTTATACTCATGTAAAGACATTGTCACATTATTGTTATAACCTATGATGATTCAGTAACCAATAAATATTTCAACTATTTCAACTATATATATATTTGTTATAATAGTTCATATTTATATATAATACACTGAGCATACGTGTGCGTTTGATGATTTTACATCATAGCAGGGATATGTGAGTTTAAATAATTCAATATTGTAACGGAACAAAAACAAAATGCTACCTGATAAGAGTTAGGGAGTATCAGAATTTACGACCTATCTGTGCGAGTTGTCGTTTATAGCGCGGTCACTGGCGGTCAGTTTGTTGAACTTTCTATTTCAGGTGATACTCATAACAAATTAATCCTAAGAAAGTCATAAAATAACGTTGATCATCGCAAAGGATTGTAGTAATGTTGTATTCCGCATTTGGTGAGCATAAATAACTAAGGTATAGAAAGCATAGTTTTTTTCCCGTTGTTGTTTGTATTGCCACTTTGAATATTATTTAGTACCAGAATAAGTGGGCCAGCATCGGAGGTCATCGAACGTCGCTGACATTATGGTGCTACAACACCCGTTTCCCTAATGCCTACCTCTATGTAAAACTGAGCAACCATTAAAGTCAGACACCGTGGAAGTGTAAATGTACGACCATTCATCCGAAAGGAGTGTTTTTTTTATCGGCGTGAAATGGAGCACGAAGGCAATATGGTCTCAATTTGAATAGTCGATTGTGGCTGGGGTGTGATGAGAAAAGGGGTAGGGAAAGGGTGGGAGAATAAGCACTTTGGTTGCTTTCTTTACCTCTTCGCACGTCGCTCGTTTGTCACACGCGTAATTTAGCACACAATAATAGGCAGGAACGGAAGAAAAGATTGCACATTTGTAACGCAATGACTTTGCGCAATTACCCACATCCGGTCTTCTTTTGCTCCGTGTCACCCATCTTTACACCGGTATAGATTAATGTTGCACTGGAAACAGTTAAGTTATCTTGAATATTTCGGTTATAATATTTGATACAATGTGGCACAGAGAGATTATTTGTGTGGCATATATATAGAATTCTTAAATGGCAGCTCTGCAATTTACTCGTCGTATTAGGCTTGCAGAAGCTTCTCGGGTTTGCGTTCGGTGACAATTATTCCCATTCAACCCGCCCATTACGAAATGGGAACCCCTAATTGACGACGTTTCCTAAGCCCTTTGGCGACTCAATGAATTTGATATGTGCTTGTGCGGGAACGAAAGAAAAAACAAAAAAACGGGGGCGCTTCGAACCATCCCTCTACGCGTCCTAACCTAACCTACAAAAGTTCGAGTCCTCCGTGAGCATCTTTGGGTGGTCTCTGACGACATTCTGTTCAGCAGGGACGTAACTAAATGGCATGCCACTTTTCCATGACCTATTTGACATGCATCATGCGACGAAGACTCAGAGAAGCCATGCCATTTTTTTCTCGTCACACCATTTACTTGAAGAATGCCGATCGGAATTGTCCCGCCATTTTGTCGTCATTAAATTCACAAAAGACACTCCACAGATAGCAGACAGTGTATCAATGTAAAACGGAATTTTATGTTAATTCATCCTTCTAATTTTTTCTCTCATAAAAGGTTTTCGTAATCCTTACCTTGAAAAACCTATTGACAATGGAACTTCAAAGTGCATTGTAAAGAATCCTCTTCGCAGACATTACATAGCACCGTGGTTTTCTAAATTCAATCAATTACATTTCTCATACATAATTCAATATCCTTTTTCTTTACGGCGAAGTTTTTCGCTCACCAGGGAAAATTGGATAAATGAAGTGGTCTGATAAGGTTGTATAGAATGCATACATAATGTAACTAACCATACGTAAGCATCCTATTGAGATCTTTATGAATTGAATTTCAGGTAAATATTTTGATATAACCAATTTAATTTCTTTTATTCATACCGCTCTACGCTAAATTTATGTTTTAACGTATGCTTCCTGGAAGAAAAGAAATAAATCGAATTCTGCCTTGTTATTTTTGTTTGTTGTTTCAATCACAATTTATTCAGAAAGATATGAACAAAATTGTTGCAATGATAACAAATTGTCATTCAGTCGCTTTTATTTATACCCATTGGTATATAATATAAAACGTACAATGTGGAATGACATGCCATCTAAAATCAACAATGCACACGATCGCACAGACTTTCGAGAAAGGAACTCGAGGGTAATTTCAATACCCTTTCAATCATGTTCAGATTGCCTTAGTTTAAGTTATTGTAATGCTGCACGTTTCCGGAGGTAATGGAAAAGAGTGATTCTTCGAAAATCTTTTCGATTGAGTTACCGGCGCGAATGTCCTTTGTCGAACACTTCAAATTACCTAGATTACCTAAAACTTAAGATTAATTGATTTACTCATTTAGTGCATTTAAAATGTTTAAAGTTTGTGTAACTCTTGCGTAAAATTAAGAGAGTAATTGTTCCTAAATCTGCCGAGAGAGGCGGACACGAAAGATTTAAACAAATGGACTGTCGCTTTTTGTCTTGAAACAATAATTTGTCGTTATCGGGGTAATTTTATTCAGTTAATGCTCTTCGTATATGCATTTTGGAAGAAAATTCTCAATTTGATTACAAATACATTACTTGATTTATTCATTCCTTCATTTTTACTTTTACAGGGTGAATCACTTTAATAACAAAAGCAGATTTTTCATGTTTGGAGGAATTTTGTCTTCATTATCTTATCTAAAATATTTCTTAGAACTCTGAAAGTATGAAAGAGTATCCCTTTAACGGAAATGATGCAGGTATGGAAATATCTATGGGATGATCCTCTCACTTGTCAGGTTAATGTCCCGTAGCATGTAATAAAGATCAGATATCATTACTCGCCACATTCTGAAAAGACGTCCTCGCCCTTCCTCTATCGTATTCTGTTTTCCTCTTTCCTTTTCTTATCGTACTATTTCATCTTCATCCTTCATCAAAACACAAAATCACACAAAATAAATAATGACACATCTGAAACCCCCTATTGAATATCTCTTATATTTATTTTAGAATAATCGAGCAATCAGTTATTTCGTATTTATACCGCCCCAGACAGTTACCCCTAGGGCAATTACCCACTCAGAGAATTACCCCTCAAACAGCTACCGAGAAGGTGTTTGTCGCAATGATTATTGTTTAATAGGGAGGGGCGCCACGGGGGTAGGGGTAATTATGTTCTAGATAAATCGAGGGAGTAGTCCAATCCAAATAGATTTCATTATATTTTGCTGTATATTGTATTTAGTCGTTGATTTGGGTTTACATTATGCACATGCAGTGGACTTGCATCACACACATTTGGATAGCAGATGGAGCATGTAATAAAAGAAAAAAAAAAGTTGATGGGTGTATGGATATATATGGAGTCGAAATCAAATCAAATAACTAAAGAGGCAGTCAACCCTGATATCAAGTTGATTTAAATAAAAGTAGAAAAGTGAGAGAAACAAATTAATGAGAGTTTGTGATATGTCCGATAAAAATTAGGAAAAGTTGTGATTTTTTGAAGATGTCATCAGGGAAACACACATTAGCAACACTGACGTATCGTACGAGTTCCTCTCATATTAAGTCTGTAAAGAAAATGTAATAACACTTCATTATCTTAGATATTGATGACGGAATATTTTTTTTTATAATACAGGGGTTGTATAAAAACGTATTTGCAATAAATATTATAGTATTAATGACTGCTTTGAGAGAAATAGTTGTTTTTATTCGCTCAAGGGAAGGTTAGAATTGTGCTATTGCCCGAGGCGTGCCGAGGGCAATAGCCCAATTCTAACCTTCCCGAGAGCGTATAAAAACAACTATTTCTCGAATATTAAAGCAGTCATTAATAATTTTATATGCCGAAAAAATGATGACACCACCTTGGCCTTTTTCTAGTTTATCTGCACGGTTGTTTTTTATGATTGTTTCTTTGAGAGTAGACTAGATCTAGAGTCTAGGCTAGATCTAGATTCTACTAGTCTAAGCAAGATATTTTTACAATTTTGGGGGTGGGCCGGCCCTATGGGGAATATGGAGAAAAACCTGCGCTTTCATATGACACCTCACTTATTGAGTATCACCTTCAGGATCGCGAGCAATATTAGTTTGAATCTCTGGTAATCGAATGCGCAATGGCCAATGGAAATGCATAGCCATAGGCATAGCATAGCCATAGGGATGTGTGTAATCTCTACGGGAAGGATCTGCATCTGTCCGTGACGTACAAATCACTACAATCACCAGCATCTGGTTGTCGCGTACTAGAATCTAGATCTGAAAAAATTATGGAAGATTTCACGTACCCTTTTTGGTGATCCTCATCCAGAAGTTAAAATCTTGGGAGCATTTCTTAAGCCATTTTGGCCTAGTAGTAGTAGACTTCTAGAGGTCTACAGTCGGTCGTCTGCGCTGGCCTCTAGCTCTACTAGGGAGTCGGGCTAACTCGCCCCACGGGACATCTCGCCCCATCGAGATATCCCGACATGATTTATCGATCGAGAGATACCAGTAGTCTGCTAATTAACGGCCAGGACGAAAGAATGTGAACAAATATCAGCCATATCGTCTAAAATGTACAATGAGCACAAACATATACACATTGGTATCTCTCGATCGATGAATCGTGTCGGGACATTTCGACCCAGTCTTTGATGCTGGGGCGAGATGTCCCGTGGGGCGAGTTAGCTGCTAGTTGTATTACAAAATTGGTAAAATGTAGCGACCATTTCTTCGCACACGTATGGTATCCTCCATCGCTCAAACCATTTTTTAACATGTAAACCTATGGGGTAACCATGGAGACTGAACTATTTTTTTAATAACCATGGTTATTAAAAATATTAAATGTTTTAACCATGGTTACCGGGAATTTTACAGGAACAGTTGAAGTTTATGAATGCAATTTCGACCAATCAGATGGCTGGATTACTTAAGTGAGGTATATAATTAGGGTTAATGTATGATTAATCATTTTCTTTAGATAAAAAATAGTCTTAAGAAGTATTATATACGTCACAAAGTTGCCAATTTGTGTTTGCCTGGTTGCACCTTGAACGATTCACAACTTTCTTATTTTTGTAAGCGGTTTTCGCTCAAACTTTCACTGACCTGTTTGTCTAATTTTTCTGCTTCTATTAAACCAACTTAATATCAGGGTGGACGTGCCATTTGAGTTGAGGGTACGGTTGTATAGACCCCGTTGCCCCTATCCTCAATGTTGATCATTGCTCTCCTCCAAATGATGAATTGTTTCTTTTTATTTTGTGTGGGCAGTAATTCTAAAACTCAACAGCTCAGTCCACCATTGTTTTTAAAGTTCATGTCAATGGCTTGGAAGGTACCTGTAGAGTCCATCGATGATTTAGAGTATCCTCGTAATTCCCCTGGGTGTAGTGCTAAGCCCTTGACGAGTGGAAGCCCTCTAAATAAGGAAAGAAATAAGGGCAACTATTTCAGGAGGATTTAGGAAGGAGATTAGCATTGAGGAGTGCGATTCGGATTCACCAAGATGGGGGTACGATCAGTCCTACTTAAATCTGACTTTGAAAGTAGCCACTTGCGTCCGCACGCTTCCCGCTCACTCACTTCATCCCCATCCTCCTCAGCATACGCAATTGAATATGGACGGTCGACCAAACGAGAGAGAGAAAGAGAGAGAGAAAGAGAAAAAGAGAAAGAAGGAAAGATAGAGAGACAATGAAAGAGAGAGAAAGAGATAAAGAGAGAGAGAGAGAGAGAGAGAGAGAGGGAAAGAGAGAGAGAGAGAAAGAGAGAGAGAATGAAAGAGAGAGAGACAATGAAAGAGAGAGAAAGAGGTGAGGGAGAGAGAGGGAAAGAGAGAGAATGAAAAATCCCGCATCCGCGTTTTAATTTTCAGTTTTTGCAGGCTCTTTTGTTAGTATGGAACATATCCCCAGGGCACAAGATTTGGTAAATAAGGGTCTTTTTGAGAGGATGAGGCGAAGCGTTGTTGAACGAGTGGTTGGTGAAGGCGTTCTGGAGAAGTAGCAATAACTTGAAGATTTTTGCAAAGTAAGTCACTCGAGACTGAGGTTAGGTGTACGCGCTTTTGAATTATTACATTTCAGTTGACGTATTCAAACGGATGATGGGGAATGGTAGGGAGAGCGCGGGAGAGGAGTGGGGGAGAGAGAGAGAGAGAGAGAGGGGAGAAAATGGGAGCGAGCTAGAGAAGTTGGTATGAGCATAGACGTAATACGTCTATGGTATGAGGGAAAGGGATGGGGTTGGGGTAGAGAGAAGGGGAAAGGGATGGGGTTGGGGTAGAGAGAAGGGGAAAGGATGGGAGCAAAGGAGAGGGGTGGGAAGGAGGGAGAGGGATTGGGTTGGGGATAGAGAGACGGATAGGGGAGAGGATGGGAGCGAAGTAGAGGGGTGGGAATGAGGGAGAGGGAAGGAGTGGGGATAGAGAGGGACATACAGAAGAGAGTAGGTGGGTATGTGCGTATGTGCGTGTGTGTTTATATGTGAGGAGAGGATGAGTCGAATTATCACGCACAGGTCACATGACAAATTACATAATCTTTAAAACATTAACATTATGAGCATATTTATTACTTGTAGCTACAACCACAATATTAATCAACAAAGTGTTTATACTTTGGTAAAGTAGGTAACCTTACATTTATTGTCACAATAGATTAACAGCGTTACCCTAGCGGATGGATAGGGGTGCAATAATGATGATAGAAACATGCGCGCTAGTAATGTTAATAGCACGATGGGGTATTCCCTTTGGGACTGTTACGTGAGCATACGTGACGGATTTATGCATCAACTGAGAAAAAAGTCCTGGGAAAAAGTGGCGTGCACCACTTAGTAAATTACAGAAACTGAGAAAGAACAAAAGAAATGCATTTATAGGGCATGTGATAATCTCCTAAAATGCCTGTGGAGTTTTGCGCATAATAATACTAAACTCTAAAGCATAATCGTGAACTGACTGACCTTCTGTCTACAGACAGAACATTGAAGTGAATCAGGCCCATGTCAATATCACATTGCCTACACAAAGACTGTTCAATACCATGGGAAAATGCTATCAATTCGTTGCTGTTTTGTGCCAGTAATAAGTTTTTCATTAAGGATAGAAAAAAAAGTACTTTTGAATGATAGTGTAGGCTGGTTGAAAATTAAACACCTTTGAATTCTACAAATTAATTGGTATCCTCATGAAATAACTGATCATTCAATAATTGTCCTTGATCGTTTATAAGAAATATGTGAATGTATTTTTAATTGCAATTGAAATACATTTTAACATGAAAATAAAATAAAGAATAGACGATAACCACGTTTTTAAAAGAAACAAACAAAAATGATTGAAAATACAAAATTTGTGTATAATCTGATATAGCTTAACACAGGGGATAACAAAATTGTTATATACGTATTTACATTCAATTGCTCTTTGATTAATACATTTTGTTTGTTTACACGATAGCTGCAAAATGGAGACATTACATGTGTTTATACATGATATAAAGTTAACCATGTCAACCAAATTTGATAATTTTGCAAATAGGAAAAATTGGTTAGCTTCGCACGAAACCCCCCCCCCCAAAAAAAAAAAGTTCAATCACAAATCATATGCAGATAACAGGGCTTTTAGAATATGGTTAAAACCGTATCCGGACTCCTATCTCCTGGACATCCACTCTCGGATAACCACCCCCAGTCAACTACCCCCTAGGACAACTATCCTAGGGGGTAGTTGTCTGGGGGGTCGTTGTCCCGCGGGGTAGTCGTCCTAGAGGGTAGTCGTCCTAGAGGGTGGTTGCCCTAGGGGGTAGTTGTCCTGGGGGGGGGGGGGGGTAGTGTCCCAGAACCGGTTAAAACTGTTCAAAGTAGGTGACATCTTAATAGAACTCTCAAGTTAGTTTCATACTCTAATTCCAGAAATTAGAGGACTCAGTTTATACGTGTCCGTGCTAAATTTAGGTACACGCAATGCATACCTTACAGCATGTCTTGTGTTGTGATCATGTAGTGAACTGACATGACGTATATCTTATGTTGGTGCCATGTCATGCATCGATTTATACATCATCACTGCACGTCCAAACTGGAAAAAGTGTATGAATAGGCATGGGGTATTTGTCTCGAGCAGCACATGGAAACATTATTTACTAACCGTGATTTACTAAAGATTTAGTAATGCAAGAAAAAATACATGTTAATAACTACCAAAGATATTGACAGTAGACTTACATGAAAAAATGGCATCCCAAGTAAAGTTTGTCCATTTTGAACGAATAAATGACAAAGCTCAACATAAACAAGGGATGCGAAAGAAGCCAAGATTATGCCATAACAGCTTTGAGAATATCGTAGTTTAAATCGGTCTTAACCTTTGAATGGGAATCGATCAATGTCGGGTGCACTTTTTCTTAATACGTACTGTATATGTAATAAGACGCCACGAGTGTCTATCTAAGGCTATGGGCAAATTGACATAGGCCTATTCACTTTCGTCACAATCTTTTTTTTTTTGGGTAAAAGTTTGTTGAGATCTTTTGAGAACCGTCCATATGTTGCCATTTTGCGTATTAATATATTTTCATCGATTTAAAGATCACATGTTATCGCAGAAGGAGTCATGCAAACATTCATGAGCCTGATATCATAAGAGATTAAACATTTCCTTAACTTGCAAACTGTTCCTTTAATTACATTTACTTGCGGTATAAAGTCGAGTGAGTTTTTTTTAATTTACCGTTATCTTTCTGAAAACAGTGACTGATACTGTTTGCTTACCAAAATCAAGATAAAACAAGGCAAAGCACATGAAAATAGACCAAAAATTCCCATTGGAAATAGTTTTTTTGAAATCTTTGATGTATCATGTATCACACAGGTTCACATTATAAATGGACTATACATAATTCAGAAATGTCTGATCTCTCTTGAGTCGGTAAAGGTTAGGCGTATACTTGATGGGTGAGCCGTTCGTGCAGAGGTTTCCAAACATGATCTATCCGTCGTGGGGGTTTGCGTATAAAAAGCAGCCTTAAAACGCGAAATAAACACGAAATATGCGATCCTAATCGGTCGAATGGCGGTTTCAGTTTGGTTATTTTGATTAGCACTTAACGCAACTCAAAATAAGAACATAAGGCATAAATATGCGATCATGATCAGTTGAACAGCGGTTGGGTTTACTTTTTTTGAACAGCATTCAAACGGAACTCAAAATATTGAACACATGACATAAATACGCTATCGTAATTGGTTACAGAGCATGTTGCAAGAAATGCGTTCGACCAATCGTGTGATTAGGATCTAGGAGTATTAAGGTGTAGAAAAGAATTGGGGGCTTACTTCGAATCATCGGGTCATCGCGTGGGGTCAGGTGGCTGCGTTAATCGACCTGTTATGAAAACATGTCCCTTGTCGGGGGGTAATGTTTGTAAAATAAACTCTCTCATCTACAAATGATCTGGTCCTATTTTTCCGACACTTAAACAAAAAACGTATGGCATACCTAGTATTAAAGATAAAATTGAGTTCTGGTCATGCGATTGCATTGTGAAAGAAAAGGTGTGGAATGGATCAGAAAAAGTTGATCCTGTAGCATGTAAGTATTTGTGTACTGCAAAGTTCTGGAGTCATCAAAATCATACAAAATTTGGCCCAGTCTAGGTAAAGTAACAAGCACTGTACACAGAAAGATGTATAATGAGACTACACCAATGGCGTCGGGGCTACTAACATTGATTCCCTTATCTTTCTATGCTCATTACTCAGCCAGTATACATTTTCTACAAAAATTGTTTGGCAAGTGAAATTTATTTGTAATCTTGAACATTCAGTGTAAGTTTTGTTTGATTCTGTGACAGTTCATTTTTTTTTTTTTACCAGAACTCAAGTTTATCTTTAAGGTCAAGTTTTTAACGTGCATCTTTACATAATCGTTTCACGAAAGGTCGTGTAACACGAACACCCGACTAAACGTGTTGATCCGATGATTCGAAGTGAGGCCTCCGAGTCTGTGAATATCTTTCCCCTAGTATGTACAAATCAATGAAGATACGTTGCTTTATATGAATATATATATAACCCTATATTACCCTAACCCTAACCCAAACGCTAACCCTTACCGTAACCCTAAATTAAAAACAGTATAATTAATTAAACTAATGACTAATGATTACACCTATCGTTTCGTGGGAGGCCTTTAAGTTTCCTCTGCCTGCAAACGTACGTAGAGAGCAGTAATTATATTGTTCAATCGTTAACAGGACACGAAAATGTCCTCCTAATGACCATGGTAATGACTCATTTTTTCACTACATTTGTCCGCCTAATGACGCTGTAATAAGTTTGAATGGTATGATCCTATGCATATAACATTTTGTTTCCTTGCTTTATACCCCATATCATCGCCTGTTGTCATTTATTATATACACGAGAAAATGCAATTACTTTTATTGTGCCCCATCTTTCCGGTGGTTTATGTCTCAGCGGGGCTTTTCTGGAAATGACGGGTAAGATTTATTCGATTAAGAGTTAGTTACTGTTTTTGGGATTTCCCCTACTTTCAAATTAACATAGAGTTCTGACCTAATCAGGCTCATTTCTCATTGAGCGTCTTGAGTGGTTGCAGGAGCCGAGTTCCCACTCTTTTATTGGGCCAAACCCATTGGTATTTATTTTGTCGGTATGAAGGATCCTATAGAAAAAACAGCTGTTCTCTGCTGTTACAGTTGAAATAGGCTATCCGCTGATATGAAACTAAAATTCCATTATGAATGTTATTCATGGTTTGTTTCTGATTATGGAATTTGAAAAAAGACAAACAAACTCTAAGTAAAAAGTTAGTCGTAGCAAGGGCGCATCTCCCTCTTTGTGAAAACCCCTAAACTGCCACTGTATTCTACCAACCTACCTGATTGATTTTCAATGATATCTTGGATTTTAGAGGAATCTTGAACACATATCATTCCCTACGGCAAATTAGCTTCAAATCCTATGTAATTGAAAACGGAGTCCATCTATTCTGAAATCCTTCATTTCCTTTGCGGAAGTCATCACTGTTTTATGGATAGCCCATTGGAGATTAATGAGAAGTTTGAGTTCAGCTCTAGGTGAAAACAATAAATTTATCATCCTTATTGTTTTTATGTGATTGTTATTCTTTCATAAACAGGATCTATATAATTTCCCAAGTATCCCCATCCTCCCCCCCAACAAAAACCATCAACTTTGTTTCAATTTTGATGGCACATGATTGTGAACAATTTCAAAAAAAAATCTCATGCCTGCGTGCAGTACACTCAACTTTAATCGATGGTCAGCAAGATTGAGTCATTTACGAATCATAATAGTGATTCAAAAACTCCATGATTCCAAAGAGTACATCAAGTTTCTATACTTTTTGATAACTCCTAGTACTCAATGAGTCGATTTTATAAAAGAACCATAGTGGTTTGTCCAAAGATAGCTATCCATTCGCTCCATTTCGCTTCGTTCTCTCACAGGAACTCTTATCTTTAAAAAAACTAACCAACCCCCTGACGGGGACAGTTAGCAGACGGTACGGCGACGCGAATGTGACTGGTTAAGATCTTTGAGGTTGTACTATGGCGCCAAAACGGAATTCCTTCGTTTTCGGTAACAATGCTCAAGGACTGTTTTGGTAGTGTAAGGGAATACATTACATTATATAATAACATAAATGTTATGTTAAAGGCTGTTTACATTCATCAATAATATTTAGAGGATTTTACTGTGAGCCTATATAGGGTTACTAAATCAGACGAAATATAATGAAAATACAAACAAAATTGATTACTTATTCGCTATAATTAAATTCAATTAATCAATTAAATTAAATTGATCAACAGAAGATTAAAACTGCCCAAAATTAGATTTTCCATGACTAGTGTTTCTTCTTGAAATTCAAATGTGTCACTACATTCGAAAGTAGGATGTCATGAATCAATTTTTATAAGACAGGAGAACAATGAAAAATGTAATTTCTCATAATTGTAACGATACATAATTTTTTGGGGTAAACTTCAGAATTAAGTTTTAATCAAATCCCTCGGTTTTCAAGTCAACAGAAATCACCAAAGACATAAAATATGTAAAGACTATTCTTATAACAGTTTAAACCGTTCATTTTTTTTTGTGTCTTCAAATGTCGTTACAGTTTTGACTGTCGCATTGCATTTAAAAATGCGTATCTCCAGGAGTAGCTCATACATATTCATGAAATGCAAATGATTTGGATGTAGGTCCAGTTATCTCCTCTCAGCATGTCGGTCAAGTACACTCCAAGGTGCATTTAAATTCGCTACATGCATTAGAAAACGAAGGCCGCTATACGGTAATTGTCCATAAATAGCTACTAGTGTAATTTGCGATTTTGTTTTTTATGACGAACGGTTATTACTCCAACTAATGGTACCCCAAGGCTATCTTTTCTCGATAAAAGTCATTTAATAAAGAAAATTGAGCGCATGATACTCTAGGAATATTCTCAAAGAGGTTATTATTTGACTAATATTACTCATTTAGTGTCAACTTTATTCATGACTCACTATGGTTATCATCTGTAATATAGATGTTATCATATGTGTATCGCTTATAATGGAAATGGTAAGCTTTTTAAAGGTACCGAATTGTATTATTATTAGTATTATTATTACTATCATTATTTTGTATTATTATTATAATTCTCATTATCATGAGTATTATCAATAATATTATTCTTATTACTACTATTAATAATACCATCATTACTATTATCATTATTATTATTATTTTTATTAGTATTATTCTAACTGTTAATAATATCATTATTATTATTATTATTATTATCATTATTATCATTGTTATTATTATCATTTGTGTTAATATTATCATTATCATTATTATTATTGTTATCATTATTGTTATTATTATATCATATATTATTACAAGTAAAAAAGAAAAGAGAGAGAACAAATCCAACTGAGTTATCGAATTACAGAATAATATGTAGAACACGATTTTACTGTGTCTGATGGAGGAATGGCTATGATATTTCCAACGCATGGTCTGGATTGCATTGCTCTTAAAAGCATATCCTCCCGTGTAATATGATCGTCATATACCGAGATACGTGTCCAGATATATTCTATTACGCCAGACTTACAACAAACGCCGTAATAATATTGACTCGAGGGGTCCCAATGCTATCATCTTTCATGTAGCGTCCTGACTTTCAATTTTTCTGTGATGTTTTTTCTTCTTCTTCAACACAGGGAATTACAATGTCCATGCTTTTTCATAGCTGTATACACATTGTATTAGGCATAACATTCTATCGTTACCAGCTCCTACCGATAAAGGAAAATTATGATATTTATGATTATAATAATATTAATGGTGATAATATTGTTGAGGATGGAATGATGACGGCGATCGTGATGATGGTACTACTCCTAAAACAACAACAACTACAACCGCTACCACTTCTACTTCATTTTTAATATAATAATAATATTGAAACAAAATAATAAGAACAATAATATAAATGATGATGTTACAAATACAGATACAAGACTATATAAATGTGCGTGAAATATATATACTACTAACCGTTTGTAGAGATGAGTGTGAATTGTGCATTTCTCATTCGGGGTATGTTAACATATGATGCTTTCAAAACGTTATGCCAGATAAAGATTAAAAGATCGTTACGTTTGTCAAGTGTGATGTGATGTCAGGAGAGAACAATGCCAACATATCAAGGTCGAACAGAAATACATTTTAAAGGACCATGTGATGTATTCTTGTAGAGACTTATAACTGACACATTCATGTACTAAAGCACGGGCTTCATGTACTAAATGTCCTTGAATGGCATATATTATAACAACATGAAAAAGTAATGCAAGGTCATTCAGATTTATTCAATTATGACGATTGGCAAATTAATAAAGTATACCGATCAAAGTAGTAGTCTATATACCAGTTGCCCTCGGCCAAACGCAAACCCAAGCACGTGGATTCAGACCAATTAAAACGTATAAATACGTTGTCAAACATAGACAAACGTATACGAATAGACGTGTATATACGTGCACAAACGTATACGAATCGAATATTTACAAAGTTAACGTGGATTAACGTGTACAAGCGTATACACATCGATGTGCAAACGTGTACAAACGTATTGAAACGTGTACAAACATGATAAACGTATACGAATGTATATGTACAAACGTATACGAACGTGTGGAAACATGGAAAACGCGTACACACGTGACACGTGGATGTACGTGTACAAACATATACCGATTCATGTGTCTATACGTGTTAGAACGTGTATAAACGCGTACAAACGTTCACAGACGTGAGCAAACGTGGAAAACGTACACATATTGACGTGGACAAACGTGTACAAAGTTGGACCATCGTATAAAAATTTATGTGCAAAAGCGTGTACAAACATTTACAGATGAGTACAAAAGTGTGCTCCTATTCCTCGACAAAATTAGAATCATGCTTGTCAGATTATTTTGAGCCATGCTTATCGTTGAGAAAAATGTGATAAATATTTATTTGGTAAATAATCCCAGACTCGCTAGTGCAAATATCCTAGAGGCGATGAAATGTACCTGGTATTTCTAAGCTATGTATCAAAATCAAATAAGAATTTTGATTGCACAGGTATCATTTGCATCTTACAAAAAAGAATAGGAATGGTAACATTTCAAAATAAGATCGGAAAGATAGGATTTCAGATGCAATCTAAGCCAAAGCTTACTGTGATATCCAATATATCTGTTTACATGAAATTGGAGATGTATGAAAGAATTCAGAGGAAAAAACAGTTTGAAATGTAAATACCACAATGTCACTTTTCCATTAGTGTAAAGCTCTCCACCCTGTAGACTAGTGGAAGATCATTCCTGTGTATATCAGCCATGTATATACGCACATCAGACGTGGCAGTTATATCATTCATCATAATAAACAGGTTTATTGGAATTCCTCTTCGTTAACTGCCCTGAAGCTATTCTCCAGTTTAATGGTTTTTCAGTATCCTAATTACTGCTCTGATGGAAC
Source organism: Strongylocentrotus droebachiensis (assembly GCA_035222895.1). Taxonomy (NCBI): domain Eukaryota; kingdom Metazoa; phylum Echinodermata; class Echinoidea; order Camarodonta; family Strongylocentrotidae; genus Strongylocentrotus; species Strongylocentrotus droebachiensis. The sequence continues at coordinate 9,349 of JAVYIG010003155.1, read as the reverse complement.
ACGCAATAATGTAAATGTTTAAGTTTGATGGCCTATCACCCCTAAACACACCAATTTGTGTATCAACACGCGCCGTATACGTTACGGGTTCGAGGACGCTGGCTTGACGAGGCTTTAAAACAATTAGCTCAGTATTAACACACATTAACTACACGCGCTCTGGCCAGCGTAATATCTTAATCACTTAATTGATATGCTGGAGGCGATGTGCCGGAAAAGGTCGTTTTTAATGTCGAGGGGAAGTCATTACGATCGACATCATATTTTGGTTTAATATCTCTTAACGACAAGAGCTCAAAATGAAGCGATGAAGCTGCTCTTTTAGTTAATATAATATATTAATCATATTATGAATTGTAAAAACAATCGCTGCGGAATTTCTGCTAAAGCTTCAAATTGCATAGATACATTTGCTATGTTTACCAACAGGAAAGTAAAATTCAACTTTGATTGAAAAGAAATGAAAACAAAAATGTTCTCATGACACGAATCGAACGGTACATCTAAAAAAAATATATTTCGAGTTTATGTTTATGATTTCTTATGAAATTTTAACGTAAATAATGACAGAAAAGCCAAATCGAGGCTTCCGGTCATCCTGTCCGTTTCTTAACAGATATCCATTCGATAATTTTTCTCATGGTTTGATGCACTACTATAAATTATGGGCTTTGCCCTCACTGAAGTAATTCAGTGCACGCTTGACATCCAATATTCTGAACGTGATTTGGAGATCATGACACATTTCTTTTTCTTCTCATGTGCGATGGCAACAACATACTGATATAAACCCATCTTCCGTCCAATGTAGCTGAAAGTATCTTCTAAAGATAGATACCTTCGCGTATCACATTTGGCACCAATAGAAGCCGACTTATTACCCCGAAAGACCTTAGATGACAGAACCTAGAGCAAATGACCTATGAGACAAAAAAGAGGAACTTTCAGGATAACGCCACATGGCCGATTAGACCCCTCCCCACCCAGTCAGAAGCGAATCCCAAATAGAAGATGAGGATACGAAGAGATGCTCCAAAATGATGCATTGATGCATTCGTTTCCGAGTAGGTGATGATGGATTGGGGAAAGAAAGGGATGTGAAATGCTGTCGTGATCAAAATAAGTCTCAAATTCAAATTCGAAATTTGCGAGAAAGAGGTTTGATTTGGTGACATTTGCCGAAAAGTGCTCAGTGGAAAATCAAGACAACACAAACGGTGCCCTCGGATTCGAGTAGTATTTAAGGAAAGGGTAGGCTTCTCTAACAGAAAATAAAAAGAATGTGCTTATCAGTTTTTTTGAAAAACATTTTTTAGATGCTGGATTTCAAGTCAAAGAATACGACATGGATACCTCCTTCATATAACATTGTTTTTACTTTGTTTGTGCTTTTTTGTGCTTTTGGTAATGTCATTAGTTTTATCCATTCTGAGTTCTTACACAAATTGCCTTGATAGAGAATGTGGACAGATATATATATGACAAAAGAATACATTTATAGTTAGACTTAATCGATTTTTAATGCTAAATATATGAGTCGTCATTAAAAATGCGAGTAGAAACAGACAATAATGGAAGACGGAAAACAGGACGAATCATATCAGTTTTTCACGAATTTTTTTCTGGTGAGAACTGAACCATCTATGAAAAGACTCTGAAGAAAGACAACCGGGGTAACCTTTACGTATCTCCTTATGGACCTAATCATAACTGGGCATTGCCCCTAACCATTTTTTTTTTACACACGCTAAAAATGTCCTCGGTTTGATGATGATGTTTTCATGATGTCACTGACATGTTTTCACGGGTTATAATCCAATGAAGCGGGGGTGGGATGTGCCATGTAAAGATTATGGACGTGCATCCCTCCAACCCATTACACTCCCGTGTTTGAATGGCGGATAGTACGATAAGGTTATTGCACTTTTCCCAAGATGAGGGAAGATCAATATTCGGACACGTCTGGGGCAGGCAAGGCTCGTCTTTCAATGAGAGATGCCTGCCCAGTTTCCCATGTTCCCCATGTCCGTACATTCGTTGGGAAAGAGAGTGAAGTGGAATTCAGTAAATCAATATCTGGTCTTAATCCCTCGCAAATATGACAGGCATGTGTGTGAATTGCGATGGCATCAATGCACCCATCATGTTCCTCCACCCAAACTGTTCTTAGAGACATCGCATGAATTCAAGGCGTTTTGGGGATCCTCTTTCCCAAACTACTTCTTTTCCAATCCGCAACCCCCCCCCCCCCCAACAAAAAGCAGCAGTCAACCTTTTCATGAGTTTTAAACGTGGAATATTGCTCTGAAATAAGTTTAGGATTTCGTTGAATGATAATATCCTCAGCGTTTTTGAGATGGATCTTCGGGGAGAACTAGCCTGAAGTGTACATGTATGCGACCTTGATGGGGACTGTGGACTATCAAATACAACTTTATCGATGGGTTACTTCACTTTCTTGCATCATTGCGAAGGATTGTGATGGTAATGACCACTGAAAAGGGCAATTCCTCATAAAGGTAGACTCCGTGTAACGTCCTTGGCTTCTCAATATTGATCGTATGTGTTTATATTGACCCTTATAGTGCTACCGAGTGTGCAAACATGTATCCCAAAAAGGATAACATGGTTTAAGAGCTTAATCATGCTTTCTTCATTGTCTTTAGCTGCTTGACCTGGTAGGTAAAAGTGTTCCATTGTATCAAACATCATGAAACATTTGTCAGTTCTGAATTTCGAGAAGCAAGGAGGGCTTCTTAGTTTTTAACGTACTTCAGTGTATGTAGACCAGTTTGAAATTGTTGAATTGTAATACGTTGAGGTCACTCAAAGGGTTAGGACACTCTTGGCATCATGCTGGCCTTGCCACATTTTAGACAACATTTGTATTTATCTGTTTTTTGTAGGAAAATACTCATTCATATCAGGATGTATATGACCAGTCTAGTGAGTGAGAAAATGGGAATACACTGAGATTTTTTTTTGTGTGTGTAATCAGAAAGTTAGTTCCAATGAATAAAGATCACTTGTTACTTTTACTTAATGTACATTAATTTTTCGATGAAATACAATTCGCCTTTGCCCTAAATATTGTCTTACGTCCCATTCTCGAATTCCCTGTTTGGCATCATCACCGAAAAAAGAAATGGAATATTCGTGTAGGAGAAACAAACTATTTCCCCATGGGTTTTGGCAGTATACGCGTGCAATATACCGTTAACGCATTAACGTATTACGCGAGCCGCTGAAATACAGAACGTACTACTATGTCGTTGATCCATCCAGGGTTATTCAATCCGCGACAATACCGATTTTCAATACTCCATATCACCATAGCAATCAGAATAATAGCAAAAGGGGCTTTACAATTTGGGTTTCGAGTATCTTGAAAGATGGCTACATAATTCTGCCAGCGAATCACTAGGGAGAGAATGAGGATGGAATATCTGACAGAGAGACAGAACAAACAGCAACAGTTTTGGTTACGACGATGCATTTATGATGTCCGAACCTCCCACGTATTCAACAGGTCTTGATATAGTTTTATTTAGACGAACCCGCCATTTCAGAAAAAACAGTTTTCATTTCTCTCTTGTAGATAACTCTATTTTTGATAAGGCGTCATGTGAGAATGCACAAGAAGCAAGAGGGATTTATAAATAATGTTAAAAGGTATATTTTAGTGAAATTCACTGCTACTTATGGAAATTCGAATATGATGAATTGCACCTAAGATGGGGGATTTTGAGATTTCGTTTTTTGTAATGCCATAAATCATATTCCAGATACTTAAAATGATTGCTTCAGAGGGGTACAGCCATCGATAAACCCAAGGTTTTCTCTTGATGCATGAGCGTAATAATGCAGTTAAGTTGAACTCATTTGATGGATGTTCCAAGGAATTCCGTATTAACATCCCTGAGTTCAGCACCTCCACGTATCTTCCTTGTCTCGAAGGCATTAACCTATTCTTTGCTACTGTCAGTCTTACTGCCAAGAAGATTAATGTTGTCAAGATTGTAACATTTCATAAGAATGGGTGAACCGGTAACATCGTTAGAAGTTGATGACAAAAATGCGTAATTCTTGTATGAAATATTACTAATTATACTCCTTCTACTTTATTAACCCTCTAACATGCAAAAAAATCCTGGAAAATTCTCAAACCACAAATATGTTTGTGGTTTTCTTTGAAGCATCACTGTGCGACACCTTTTAACAATAAATTAACCCAACCAAGTTTTTGAATTTTCACAACCGTTTTACTATGAAAATAAGACTGGAACTGGCTTTTTAAAAACCTTTCAACACTTAGATGTTTGAATGGTATATAGAGCCAATTCATTGGTTCGTGACGATTAACATTCACGTAAAATTAAATTAAATTATAATAATGTAGTAGGGAAAAATTGCGGAATCGATCAGATCAGTTTTTCCCGATTATTATTATTAATAATGGTCCATTTTTACTCAAACATTAAGATTATATTTAATTGTTCATCTAAGGGCGCGTTCATGCTTCACTTTTCTGGCCCAGAATCAGGCATCTGTTACGCGTTTAGTTTAAAACACGGTTGCGTCTTAGCTTACTTTTGTAGAATCACCGAAAAAACGGCGATCACGATCGCCGATCGTAAACTCACAACAAGATGCTTTTACAATTTGTAAACGCGTTTAAATGGGGTCAACGCACTGACCTCTAGTGGGTCTACGTAGCATGCACAGTGAAGGTTTGCGAATCCAGCTGGAAGACCAATTAGGGCCACACAGGGAGAATTGCCTTGAGGAGCCAGAGAAGTTAGCATGAACAGTACACCGTGGAACTGCGATCACGATGAGCGTTTACGATGAGCGTTTCAGATCGCTCATTCTACCTTCAAAATCAAGCATGAACGCGCCCTAGCATTGACGTCACTTACTCAGCACCATTTTCTCTCATCTAAACAATGTTACCAGTCCTTTTAAAGAAACCTTTAAACAAAATCACTTTCATTCATCGTGATAACTTTTTTCTAAAATCTATCTATCTAACGTAGATATGAACTCATTTCAAAAGATACATTTATTTCATAATAACGGAAAATATTAAAAATTATATCATGCTGAACTTTCCAAAAGAGTACTATGTGGTTAACGTATATAAATGGAAAATACACCCAGATACCGAAATAGAAGAACTAATAAGCCCACCTAACACCGCAAGATCGTCCTGCGATCCGATTTTCGAAGAAATGGCAATCGGATTAAAAAGGAATTCTAAACAAACATCATCTTTCGATTGAGCTTCTAAATAATGATAAGAAATCTTAAAACCGGAAATTTAAGTGCATTGAACTTTTCAAGTCATGATAAAAGCCGAATCGGCTTCAGATAGTAGACAATCGCACGACCCGTCTGATGTCACTACGATTCTGAGCCGATTTGGCTTTTCCTCTTTCGAGGAAGCGTGATATCCCTTGAAATTTAGATTCCTTATTCATTATGACTACTCAGATCCTCGGTCATTAAGATTTTACATGTTTGAATGTTTGTATCAAATGCTTTTGCATATTCCACCAAAGTCAGATCGTAGTTAGATCGTTTGATGTGCGGGGGGGGGGGGGGGGGGGGGGGGTGTTGGTGCGTAAAAATGATAGATATTGATAAATGAAATCAGAGGAAAATTCGAATTAAGAGTAAGAAAGTTGCAATTCCTGTAAATTGGAATTCATCAGACATGAATTGGCAACTTAATGATTTCTTTTTTGAGCAAAGGGGCCTATTGTTCTCGAAAAAAGGAAATTAAGAGATTTTGTTGACGTATTTTTTCAGTCTATCGGTAAATACAAGTCTGTATCCCTGTTCAAATTATGAGCTCATTTGTTTGCCTCCCCACTCGATTTGAAATAAAAGAAGTTCCGCAAAATGAGCACGACGATGAGAGTCGAGAAAGAAAGATTTAATAGCAACTGTAACAAATTGAAAAAAAATTGCAGACGATCATCTGTAGACATGTTCGCAAGCTGAGTGTATTAATAACCCACAAGAGGAAGGATTTGCAGCCTCTGGTATGTTTACACAAGTGGGCCCAAATATTTGATTTTTTAAGGTTTTCCCGCTCGAGGAATCCGGCGTGGAGGGTAAAGGCACTTTACTCACATAACCCCGCCTGACCCTCAGCGTTCATTCCGCGAGTTTTGAAGTGTAATGAGCCGCTTGATTCCGAGAAGAAAATAAAGTAGATGATTTTGAGACTTGATTGCTCCCTCTTTCTTTCTGAAGTGTGATTATAGGCCTCGTTTTGTTTTCTTATCCTTCTATTAGTTTTACCAGGAGTTATCGCTGCAAAATATTTGTGACGTCACAGACAAACACGGTTTCTGTTCACGTGTAACAAAATGAATCATTATTACCACAGTTCCCATTTACAATCAATTCCCAGACTGCTTCGTAAAAATTGCAAAGATAGTGATAATATCTTTCCAAGATCAGTTTGATCTTTTTGTTTAAAGTGTCCGTTTGATCGTTTTGTTCAAGATGTCCGTGGTTCTCGTTTATCATTAAACGTCACGTGAACAATGTAATGAGGTGTTTATCTCATGTGTTTATCGCTTTGAGCGACCGGTTTTTTTACCATACTTATTTTCTTTAAAGGTACTATGTCCCTTTTGCAGCCAACCTCAAATGCTGTAGAACTTTGCAGGAATTATGAATATGTCATGTATGTCCTATCCGTGAAATTTAAACGTTAGCAGTGTCCTCATATTCAAATTATGCAAGGAAACCTGTTTACTTGCTAGACTTCACTGTCAAACACTATTGAGTGACTGACTGGCTTTTTTCTTCTTTGGTAATAACATACATGAAAAGAGTTGTAAAGGGTACATGAGCATTTGTCTACATCAATAACCCACTTCTTGTGATGGCCAAGATTAAACTGATTGAATCTTTGCGCAGCATAAAACTTATGACCATTCGGTACAATTGTCTGAAAATCAAGACTATTACTTTTGGGCTCTATAGCCCTAAAGTCGGTTTGACAACTAATAGTCGTTATTTTCCCACTTGAAGACGTTTTCAAGCCCCACCTTTTTTAGGGAAGTTCTAAATTAGTATTATCTTTCAAATGCAGTTGGAATTGAACTTTTTCATTTTTTGGCCTGCAAATGGGACATAGTACCTTTAATAGACTGTTATGTTATAAAAACCGTTAGGTAAACGGGTTTTGAAATTTCGAATTCCAATCATAAATATCTTGATAATCAGACAGGCGATCGGCTTGTAAAAGTCATGGGATTCCTGACTGATCAAAAGGTTTAAAATTATGATTGCAGAATGAGCTAAATCCAGGATTTTGTTTAGAACCTGAGGCAAAGATACCCAAATCCCTTCAATTCTTGAAGTCATGACACGTGATCTTTCCAGTCTAGGATACCAGGTAGGGACAAATACCCCATCTCACTTGTGAAAATCTATCCTTAAGCAATACCTATACCAGTCTCTGCTTACACTATGAGCATAGAGGACTATAATGATGATAGAACAACCTCGAGATGTGCGGCACGCATCATTGACTGCCATAGAGTTCAGACACGATTCAATGATTCAGCAATTCATGCTCGAAAAGGCGGGAAAACGAGGGTGATCGTGAATTAGTTTTGTGAGGTACCTACAATGTACTTTTAAACGCAGGCGTGTCAAATACACCGCAGGCGATCGCATGTTGTGAGGAAGTACCAGTATAGTTATCGTGCTATTTTCTTTATCACGTGCATTGCTTACTTATTTTAGTTTATGTAAAGGTGAGTTTGTTTATATAATTATTTTCTTAACAAAAATTGATATTAATCACAGGAAGCCTAACATTCAAATCTATTTGTCTAATGGCGGACCGATTCATATTATTAATAAGTCAGAATAAGTCTAGAGAGATGGGGTATTTGTTTTCATTTTGTTGGAGTCGCAACCCGTCAAACTGTATAGATGACTGGTTCAAATCCAAATCTAAGATTCTTTTCTGACTTGTTTCAAATAATTCGACCTACATTTACTGGGTGCAAGCAAAACATTTCTTTACGAAAATACAATTATTTACCCAGCTGTAACTCACAAAATCTGTATTCCGTAGAATGAATTTATCCTATGAATTGATTTCCTCGTCCGTTGTTTTTGTTCGAGGCCGTTACCCTCTCAATAAATTTAGTTTTTACTCCATGATTCGAAGAGGACATCGCCAATACTTCATCCAGCAGACCACGTGAATAGGAGGATACTTAATGATGCGAAAGAGATGCTGACCACCGTATAGTACGGTTGAATTATGACATATTTCTGTCGCCAGTGATAATCGTTCATTGCGCGGATGAATGATATTAGGAAATTTTCCAATGTCAACTACCAAAAGGTCAAATCTGTATGAGGAGGAGGATGAGGAGGAGGAGGAGGAGGAGGAGGAGGAGGAGGAGGAGGAGGAGGGGAAGGAGGAGGAGGGGGAGGCGCCGAGGTGGAGGAGGAGGAAGAGGCCCAAATGGCTTAATTGTAGAGCAGTGGTCTCGTAACTGGGCAACCTCGGTTCGAAACCAAGTGGATTCGCAAGTGCGTTTTGGTAAGGTATTAATCCTTATGACCAACCTCCTCGAAAAGGTCTGTAAGCCGTCGGCACCCAGCTTGCTCAATTAGGACCATGCAAAGCATTCCTAGCAAAAAGATAAACCATAAAACCATCCATTTATAGATATATATCGGATAAATGAATAACTCATTGACTGGGCTTCAGTCATTGGCATAGTAATCTTTAGCTGTCAAAGTCAATCGAGCCTTATTTAATTCGATCGTCTGTTCCAATATGATTTGTTATTGGAAGAAAATCTCTTTTTCTTTAATTTAATTTTTGTCCTTAAGTGATTCATCTTTTGCATCAAGTCTCCAACCGTGGCTTATACCCCCCGTCTCTCTCCCTCCGCGTATCATTTTGTCTATCTCTTTCTCAAATACCAATAGCTTACTGTGTCCACAGTGTGATATGTGTTCATTTCTTGTTCTCATTAAAGATACAGTTGACTTCTGGTCATGCGATTGCATTGTGAAAGAAACAGTGTGGAATCGATCAGAAAAGGTAGATCATCTAACATATAAGTATTGGTGTGTACTGCAAGGTTCTGGAAACATCAAGCAGATAAGAAATTTGGCCCAGTCTTGGTAAAGTTACAAGCACTGTACACAGAAAGATGTACATGGGACTACACGAACATGTGGCATAAATATCTATCCCGATTTTTATACTGTTACATACCATTTTTAGAATATTAAGGCATTTGAAGAGCCATACTTTTCAGGGAACAGTTTTAATCTGATGTTCTGCCACACTTGC